>JAOPFK010000256.1:0-33243 GCA_026122265.1 Ammodytes dubius | reverse complement strand
TATAAACTGCCTGCCATCGTGTTATCATGAATTGTATGATGACAATGAAGCTTAACCATGAACTGGAATGTGTAACCATAAGAGAGCAGTACAGAGATAACAAGGAGAGGGGCAAACCGAGGGGAGGGGGCAAACAGAGAGGGGAGGGGGCCAGGCAGAGATACAGCAGGAGAGGTTAGAGCAGCTGAGCTGAGCTGGGATCAGCTTCTGCTCGACACCAGGAACACGCCGTGACAGTTTGACCCCCGGGGCAGACGCTGCAGAGTGGAGACCCCTTCACCACTCTGACAGTGGAAACGCAAATAACACAGGGGTTTTATTTTGTGTAAGTTTTTAAATCCTTACCTTAGATCAACAGACGGACATCCATCTTTGAAGACTAAAGGTTCATACATAGAGTTATTGCTCTTCATGGACAAACAGCTGGGCTCTGGTGTCTCCAGCTTCCTCCTGATAGAAACACAGGAAACAGTCAATAATCTGCACTGCACCAGAACACAGTAGTTACACTGAGCAGCTTTCACATGTCACAGACCGATCAGTCTTGAAGGACAAACAGCTGGCTCCAGGTGAGTCTGGTCTCTGATGGATCCTGTTAAAACAGACTTTACTCACTCACTCATCATCAGCCGCTTCCCCAGGGAGTATCCTTACCGGATATACAGTATCTATCTATCATCCTTACCAGATGCACCAACCTCAACTGGCTCCTTTCTACCAAAGGAGCAGCGGCTCTCAGGATGACTGAGCTTCTCACCCTATCTCTAAGGGAGTCACCAGCGTATGTGTGTGTGTGTGTGTGTGTGTGTGTGTGTGTGTGTGTGTGTGTGTGTGTGTGTGTGTGTGTGCCTAGTTATTTGGGTCATGACCCAGCCTTCATGGCCAGGTGAGAGTAGGAACCAAGATGGACCAGTAGATGCAGAGCTTTTCCTTCCTGCTCAGGAGCCTCATCTATAAAGGCTCCATATAAGTAGCCTAGACATATAATGATTTGAACTGTGATAATAATAATGTTGAACAGAACATGCTGTGTTGGAAAGACGACAGACCAAACACCAGGAGTAAAATATGTTGTTGATGAAAAATGCTATAAACATTTTAATTAAAAAATAAGAACCTTCTCTGATGATTAAGCCTCATGTTCCTCTACTATTCTCTGGTTGATGAGTTCAGTGTATGAACTGACAGCAGACTGGAGTCTGTGACAGTGGCAGAGACACACAGACTCATAATCAGGCTCCGTCTAACTTTCTCTATGGTTAAAACAACAACTGTGTATGTAGTGAGGAGGTGGATCAACATGATGGAATGTTTTTTTTTCTTTTTCTATTCTTTGGCTTTTTTTATTAGATAGTACAGAGTTGAAATGGGGAGACAGAGAGAGAGAGGGGATGACCTCCATGGTTCGGATTCGAACCCGCGACCACTGCGACAAAGGCCGGTGCCAATATGGTACGCGCTCTATCCACTACACCACCGGAGCACACCAAGATGATTGAATGTTTTGTCTTCCGTCTGGATTTTGACCTGGTGACCTGACAACACAAAACGTTACCAGCTGAATGAGTCAGTATCAGTTCACTCACTGTGTGTCTGAGGGTCCAGGTTCATTACTGAAGTTTAGAGGACGACTTTTGGACCGGTCACTCTTCATAGACAGACAGCTGGGGACTCCAGACTCAAATCTCTGTCTCAGGTCCTGAACTCTGCAAACACAAACATGTTTTAGTTCATATCACATGAACCCTTGATACATTCTCAGAGGACAAAGTTCTTCAGTAAACCTCTAAATACACAAACGGCTGCTGTGGAGAATTAGGAGGTTTAACGTTTGTAACATGTTCTTAGGGCGCACTCTCACTAGACAACTAGACAAAGTTGCCCTGTACCGTACTCAAGCACGATTTTTGTGCAAAACACATAAACACACCCTTATCATTTGCGCAACTGTGAATCACTACGATAATTTATACCTTCATACAACATATCAACTTTATGAGTCATTCAGGTAAAAAGCTCTACTGCATTTCCAGAACTGCCAATTCAGTAACACGGTCCATTAACACGTTTGCATCCAAAACAAACATATTGTTTCGCATATTTTGGATACTTGCTCACTTATTAATATCAGAAATCTAAATGTTGTGTACAACAATTTTATAAAATAATATGTAATGGAATACACGTGTTCATAACTGTAAATCATCGTCAGATATATCATTTAGTTTCCCTCCTATTTCTTCATTCCTTGTTGTTTTCATATTCGTTGGTGTATTTTATGGTTCTTCTAAACAGCCTGCTATCGTGTAATCATGAATTGTATGATGAGAATAAAGCTGAACCTTGAGCCGGAATGTGTAACTTTAAGAGAACAGTACAGAGATAATTTACCAAGTTAGACTAAATTAACCTTTTTGAGTTAGTACAGAGATAACTAGAAGAGATATCACCATGTTCTCACAGTTATTTATTAACAGACTCCAGTTGAATGCAAGGTGCTCTAGGAGTTGGAAAGTCAATGAAAAAAATAAATCACTGAGGCTTAAAAAGGGATCCGTCGATCCCTTTTACAACAGACAGCTGCTCAAGAAAGCTTTTCCCATTCGACAAGACAATGCCCATCCACTCAACTGAGAGTTCATGTTGTTGCCATCTGGCCTTCGTCTGTGTCCCTAAGATCACCAAAAACAAATACAAGTATTCTTTCATCCCATCATCCATCCGGGCAATCAATGCAGCCAGCAGCAGGTAAATGCTGCTGATGCTGATTTGATTTTTGTGTTGATGATGACTTATTTTTATTTATTTTTATTTTTATATCCTGGCACTTTATTTTTAAGCACTTTGTGTCTCCTCAGGCTTGTGTACATACTGTTGTGTTTTGTGTCCATTGATGTCTTGTATTGTCGTGTGTTTTTAACCACTTCTGTTGTTAACAAATGTGCCCTCATGGGACATTTAATAAAAACCTTAAACCTTGAACCTTCACAGTATACCACTACTGTGTGGCACTAATTTTGCATTATAAATTACTTTTGTATATTTCATCTATCTATGATACTATGCGATTGGCCGACATGGCCCTGCCCCTGTCAGTTATATAATGAATCACATAATTTCACTGTGTATTTCAATCTGCTTCTATATTTTAAACTTGATAAACAACTTTTCTCCCTCGCTCTGTGCGAGTTTGCCTGGAAAGCCTCGGTGCTTTCTTTGTTTCATAAAAGAGCAGTGTTGTAATGTAACTTAACAGAATGTGTAACCATAAAGAACAGTGTTACCAGAAAACATTAAACTGAATCATTATCTTACTTTGAGCCTGAAGGTTCATGACTGACGTCTGGACGGCTGGAGGCTGCAGACTCTGATCTGTCCTTTTCCTCTGAATCACTCATCTTCTCAGGTCTGAGAGGAAAACCAGTCACACTGGACACACACACACACACACACACACACACACACACACACACACACACACACACACACACACACACACACACACACACACACACACACACACACACACACACACACACACACACACACAGCATGATATAGTCAGGACTATATATTTGACCTAAGTTTGATAGAAAATGATGCGTATCTTCCAGCAAACATAAAATTATAAATTAAATTCAGGCTATTGCTTTGTGTATGTGTGTTTTCTTTTTGTTTCTTTGTTTTTTAGTTTTCTTCTAATATTTAGTTTTTGTGAAACATAATATATTTGTAATATAACAATATGTGAAGAGGGTAGGCATACTAAGCCTCGGCTTCTTCCCTTTTCAGCCGTTGTAACTTTTAAAAGAAAATGATTGACCATGTCTGTACTTTGTCTTTGAGATCATGGACTGAATATAAATGTTCTACTAATAAGAAACTGTGACTCCAACTAACAGCTCTAAAGGTTGAGTCAGAATTTCTGGAAAACTTTTCTTTTCATATCACTTTTTGTCAAATCAGTGAATATCTCTTCAAGATCTGCTACCTGTCCGTACTGTGTGGGTGCTGAAAAAAATCCGGTGTTAATACACAGCCTAGGCTCTGTAAACAGGCATGTTGCTAGCTACGGTGGGCCCCTTCTTTACATACCCCTTTGTTTACATATCTATTTACAGAGGCTAGGCTGTGTATTAACTGCAGATTTTTTTTGTATGGACAAGTCATCAGTCATATTCACTGGTTTTGACGAAAAGTGATTTTGACAACAAGAATGGCTGACTCCTTTAAGAGAGAGCTGCTCTGTCACATGTCATGTATGATGTTATTTTTCTAACATTTAGTATAAAAGACAAAACCCTTTGATCATTAAAAGATAAATCATTTCAAACACTGGTTTATGATCAGACATACAGTTCCTATCAGGTACATGTTAGTCCTGAGAAAAACTCTTTCAGTGAATCTAGAAGAAATGCTGTGGATGGAATTATCAACTTGATGAGATTAATTCACACACATTTTAAAATGTGAAACATTTCATGAGTTGTACAAAGTTTTTTCCCAGCTGGCGAACATCCAAATAAACCACCATCTTAGAATCTACTGACTCATAGAAAACGCAGCCTAAACATTTCACTTCCTTCTACTTTGACGATGGTTAACAGCGCGCGACAGTCCCACTCTGCATTAAAATCTACTTCAGAAAGTGGATTTAACATAAAGTAAACTTTGAGAGCTTCCAACTGACTTTCTAGAATTACTTACAGCTGAAAATGTAACAACTTTTGCTGTGTTCAGATATGAATTATAACGGATACCTGACACCTAGAGTCCACACAGAGACTAAACTAAACACGCTAACAGTTAAATAATAATGATACAAATGTAATACTTACTCTGTGTCATCAGTGTTTCTTCAACATCTTTAATGGTCTGAATGAATCTCCACAATCCAAGTTAGAAAAAACAAAATACTTTAAAAACGTCCCGGACTAAAGTGTCTCGTGTCTGGGAACGAAGCAGCGGATTGAGAAGTGAATTCCTGTAAACGGAGAGGAGGGCAGAGACTCTGTGCAGGTGATTTCCAGGTAAATGTTCAACAGAGAAAACAATAAAACTGAGAGTGCTGTTCACTCAGTTCAGAGTCCATTTTGAATCAACTCAGCAGAAAGATAAGAACAGGCTGAGTGTGAATCCAACAACATTATTATTTTACAGTCAGAGAGGACAGTAGGGGAGAGAGGGGTCAAAGAGAACAGTTTGAAAAGTCCTGATTGATCGGAAAATACACAAAGCTGAAGGAAAAAACCTTTCAACCTGTTTTCCTCAGTTAACAAGAATAATATCTTCTGAGATGGTAATCTCTTTAATCCAGAAAAAGTGAATGCATTTCCACTTATGTGAACATATTTGTATTGAATTTTCCACTTATTACAAGGAAACAAACAACAACAAACAGACGAGTAAGGGGCAGGGTAGTAGCAAGGCATCTTCCTATAAAGCTCTATCACACTACAATGAGTTCCACTTCATAGTCTGGAGTAAGTTTCCAAAAGCAAATAAAAAAACAATTTAAAAAATAAATAACTATCATCAGAAACAATACAATTAAAGCAAAAGGTCTGGGGCCTGTTTCAGGTAGCTGGTTTTACATACTCTGGGTTTAATCATACGCTCTGAGTTGGTTAACTCAGAGCGCAGGGTTGATAAGCAACTCTGGGTTTTCGGTTTCAGAACAGTGGATCAGCGTTGGGTTTATCAACTCTGAGCGTGTTCACTCTGGGTGGAGCGTGTGCATAAAAGCCATCGTCAATGGATCGCTGATAACATGATTCACCATGGAAACAGAAGAAACAAATGATTGATCCTCCCACTTCTCCACTTCTCAAAAAAGAAAAAAAGAAATCTCCGCTCCTCCCACTAGAGTTAGAAATATTAACGAATGAGCTTATGGTAGCCTATGGAGAAGAATTAACGGGATATTGTCTCATAACTCTGATCTAATCTCCTCGGCAATTCAGAAAAAAAACAGAGCAAACATTTTTTGTCAAGATAATCATTTCGCTTCCGTATGAGAAGCCATAGTCTATTTTAAAAAGTTACGCATATCAGCTGTAAAGTAATAAAGCTGGCGCGGCACAGCATTGCTTACAGTGCCTAAAGCCTACTGTGCAGTAAACAGAACAGACTGTCGCTTCTTTTAAATGGGGAGTGAAATACATTAACGTCAAGACACATTAGGTGACAGTTTCCATTGAAGAGCCTGATTGATTTATTACCAGATCCATTTTCCTCAAGTGATCACAGTTTAAATTATTATATCATTTTTATATTCATATTAGGCTATTTAACGAGGCTTGTCTGTGACTTTAGGATCGCACAAGTGAACTACAACGATCGCGTGCAGCCGCAGCGTTACATTAATCCACCTGACATAAATCTGTTCAGTGGCACAGACGTTA
Organism: Ammodytes dubius; assembly: GCA_026122265.1. Classification (NCBI taxonomy): domain Eukaryota; kingdom Metazoa; phylum Chordata; class Actinopteri; order Uranoscopiformes; family Ammodytidae; genus Ammodytes; species Ammodytes dubius. The sequence continues at coordinate 26,839 of JAOPFK010000256.1, read as the reverse complement.
AAAAACATACAATAGGCTACAAATAGATTTATTAATCTGAATGTAGAGCATGTCACGATGTGTAAGGTGGCCGCCTATATGAACGGACCGAGGGCTGAGAACAAGGCTACTGATCAGATAAATGATTTGTCAAACGTAAAATCATCAGGAAATGATAAAAACATCCCGATGGAGATTTCTGTGGAGTGATTTTGCTTCAAACTGTACAGGGACGCGTGTGACAGTGACACTCTTTCTTCAGTCGGAGCTGCAGCGTAAAGTGAAAACAAACTCGGGTAGGTCTAACCACCTATCCAGCAGGTTAGACCCACGGCGTATGTTGCCGCAGTAACTGACTCTCGGTTGCATTGAACCTGCTACCTGAAACGGAAAACCCAGAGTTTCCACCAACTCAGAGCGAACAAACTCCGGGTTGCCTCAAAACCAGCTACCTGAAACAGGCCCCTGAACTTGATATTTATGTTGAAGTAATTTAGTTGTGTCCATGTGACAGGTTTGAGCCAATCTTGTCTACCTGTGTGTCTGTCTGTCTGTCTGTCTGTCTGTCTGTCCCTCTGTCTGTCTGTCTGTCTGCAGTGTTGTGTGGTTGAGTCTCAGTTCATTGTTGATGCAGCAGCACCACTTGCTGTCCAAACAAACAAACTACAAGCTGAAGTCAGAGCTGCTGAGAGGAGGAAGAGGAGGACGCTCACACTCAACATGATCTTATTTTTTGAGTCTTTATAACTTTTAGCGTGAAATGATTTTACACCAACTTCTGTGGTTTTAATTTCTTGAAACTAAAAATGTTTTAAATAACGAGAAATCAAAAAAATTGATGACAACAATACATAGATGTATTGCATTGTGGATGTGAAGACTTTGAGCACATATATAGTCAAGAAAGCCACTGTGACATTGTAACCCTATGGAATACCGGTCTACTAAACCCTTATGTATCTATAAAGCAAGAAACGTCTGTCTGTCTGTATGTCTGTCTGTCTGTGTGTCTGTGGCTCGCATATCTCTCTCAGTTTTAGTCAGATCGGCATGAGCTTCCGGATATTGCTTGGAATACCGGTCTACTAAACCCGTATGTTATTTAAATATGTCAATGCAGGTGTTCTCCAGTAGAGGGCGTCTGACTCTGCGTGATTGCAGTAGCAGAAAATGTTCGGCTCTGGGATGTGTGCACCTCACGTTTCCAGGGGTTCACATTAAGCCATAACACCTGGCAACAGCAGGTAAACACAGGGGGTCACATTAAGCTGTAACACCTGGCAGGCGGCAGGTAAACACAGGGGGTCACATTAATCCGTAACACCTGGCAGCAGCAGGTAAACAGCAGGGGGTCACATTAAGCCGTAACACCTGGCAGCAGCAGGTAAACAGCATCTAGCGAACAGCTTCTGGGGCCTGTTTCAGGAAGCAGGTTCAGCACAACTTAGAGTCCGTTACTGCGGCAACATACGCCGTGAGTCTAACCTGCTGGACAGGTGGTTTGAACTACTCTGAGATTGTTTTAACTTTACGCTGCAGCTCCGACTGAAGTGTCACAGCGCGTCCCCTTAAAGCAAAATCACTCCATAGAAATCTCCATATTCATCTCCATTCATATAGGCAGCCACATGAAACACCGTGAGCATGCTTTACACTCAGATGAACTTGTGTCTCTCTTAGTTCAACCCTCCACTCTGGTCAAGTCAGACCAACCAGAGTGCAGGGTTGAACTCAGAGTTTGTTAACCTGAAACACGCCCCAGACATTCAGAATGTTTTTATCTTCCATGTGAAGATTCTATGTCACGTGTCTCCGTCTGAACGGGGATTTAACATGACGGCTCTGTGTCCTCTGACTTTTTATTTATTCCGTAGAAAAGGATAAAAGTGATTTTACAAAATCCTCTCTCTCTCTGTTTTTGTATCTGTGTTTTTGTATCTGTGTTTGTGTATCTGTGTGTGCATGTGTTGTGTGCATGTGTGTGTGCGTGTGTCTGTGTGTGAATAGCAGGAAAAAGATTCTGTCGCTCTTATTATTAATTAAATTATTAAATTAAAAGTGCAACAAGGGCTAAAACCAAAGTGTTGGAGCCATTATACTTTATTTAGTTAGACATGAGAAATGCCTCCATCTGGTGGTGACCAGTGGTAGTGACGCAAAGCCTCATAAACAGGTCAGTGATTGTAGGCAGGTGTGCAAACACACAGTGAATGCTGAGAGAGCACACAGTCTTTTGCTGCTCCAGACACACTTTGACACTGACAGAGTATAGATTAGTACTTTAGATATCACAACAAACATTAGAGTGATATTAGCGTAAGTTTATTTTATTTGTACTTTTCAGTTTATTTATTGTGCTGCATGTTAGAGCTGAGAGCCAACACATGCACACGCTCACACACAATCAAATCAAATGATCAAATCAATGTAAATATAATAATGTAACTTAATTTGAACAGGGACAATGTACAAAAGAAAAATTAAAGCTGCAGTGTGTAACTTTGTGTGTGTCAGAGAAGTGAAACATTTTCTAGGGTATATTCTCATAACTGAATAAAACAAACTTTTCTCACAGGAAAATGTGATCCCTGGAACACTGTTCGAAGTCAGAAAGCTTCCGAGGGGGCGCCCTTAGCTCAGTTGGTAGGGCGTCCCCCCCATGGGCCTCGGCCAGCAGCGGACCCGGGTTCGATTCCAGCCCGCGGTCGTTCTCTGCATGTCACTCCCCTCTCTGCCCCATTTCACCTCTGTCTCTACACTATCAATAAAGCATAAAAATGCCAAAAAAAAATCTTAAAAAAAAAGAAAGCTACCTGAAAAGTTACTATTTGACTGTTGTTGTTTACAGCAGCAGGGCCCACAGTTTGGTTTACAAACATATTCTAGTATTACGTTTGGTTCCAGGTTCCTCAAAATAATTTAGTTTTGATTTATGATGATAGAATTATTCAATACTAAGAATTACATGTAGAGAAAATATGTTTAGTAAACTAACTGCAGGCTCTGTGAATGTAAACAAACCCCCTTCCTCTGAAACTGTGTAGTGAACCTTTAACCTTGTTGAGGGCAGGGAGAGATGTATTGTCTACCAGGTTTTAGCAAATTGCTATTTTCCACCTGTAGTGATGTATTTATGTTTAGGTTACAACGAACCTGTTTAATAATCTTAACTCTGTGTTTTTATGTCAAAGTATTGAGACTTTTTAACATTACAAAATTTTAACACATGAAGGCTGATTTAAATAATAAAATATAAAAAGCTCTGTCACTCCGTTCTGCTCACTTCCCTCATTGACTATTTTTTATATCTGAAATATCACAGGTGGAATGAAGTATTTGTATATTGTTTTAAGTACAGGTTTGAGGCACTTGTACTTTGTATCTTTGTACCTCACTCTCCAGATTAAAAGCTTGGATGTTCACAAGCTACCCAGCACTGTCAAAATAATTCAAATTGGCTCCATAATTACATATTAATGAAAAAACAGTTGTAGTCCAATATTATTCTGCATTTTCTAATGTACTTTAAAAAGTATTTTACTTTAACACCCCGTACCTGTATCTGAATATAAGCTTAGGAAAGTCAGAATACAAGTAGAGCTGACTTTAAACTGCATTTTAATCAAACCAACATATAAGAAAGATATTTATGCAAGTATGTTAGTGAATCTATAACTCAAATAAATTAAACTTTCAGACCAATGAAGGTAAATACTGGAAACGGCTCAAATTGTTTAAATACTCTGAGCAATATAAACGTCTCTCTGGTTTTATTATGACTTAAAGTAATTGTTTGTTTTTTGCTTTCCTGATGTTGATATTGAAATGACACCAGCAATATTAATGAAATGTCCAGAGATGCTTTGCAGTGATTTTTAATGACAAAGGAATCAGACAAATTATATGACATGCAATTTGTCTTCATTCAGTTGCAGATTTAAACATTTATGACTTATATGCTTTTATCAGAAGGAAAGTGAGAAGTTAAAATACTTTGCTGCAGTGATTCAGATTAAGATTTTGATCATTTAAATGCAAAAAATAAAAAACCTGCATTAACATCATGTAGGTGAAGATGTTTGTGTGTTACATGGTGAAAAGCATATGGCCACTGAAGGTGTTGAAGTGGTTGAAGTTGTCAACCACTGTTGTGTAAGCCGACAGATGCACAGACACAACATCTCCAGCCTCCAGGAGCAGAGAGGCGCCGTTAGAAGCAGACGATCCACCGGACGGCTGGCTCTCATTTGCCATGAAGATGTTCTCTGAGTTCTTCACCAACACAGCATAATTATTACCTTCGTTTCCGAAAACGTGCCACTCAAAGTGATAGGCTCCTCTCAGCGGCGCAGTGAAGGCACCTGTGGAACGTTTTTTTTTTCATTTTAAAGCAAGACACTGCAGGTGAATAGGGTAAACAATTAAATGTCTAGATATTACCATGAAACCTTGTAAAATAGAACGTTTAAATAATTTGCATATTTGCAAAAATCAAATCAATTATTTGTAAATGTGCATCTCTTTTTAAAACCCAAAATCTAGATGTTGGATAGAGCCAGAGTTAAAATCTTTAATTTTTCCAACATATTAGTTTACAAAGTTTATACAGAACAGATTTTGGATAGAGACTTTTTCATTTTATAAATCATAAAAATAATAGATACAGCTCATAAAAAATGCTTTTATAGCATGTTTTTAAGAAGAAAATGTCTCATAAATCAGACAGTGAACAACATATGAACAAATCCTTCTGTAATAACCTTCAGAATAGTGCTGAGAATGATTATGGAAAGTTTGGTTCATTTAAGTGCTTTAGAAGTTGAGATTTTCGGTTCAGAGTATTGAAAAAGCTAATGTTGAAATAATGGCTGTTAATAATATGGTTGTATAGGAGAAATAATGTAATGGAGGCTAAAAAGACACAGATCTCAGAGTTAACCATTGCTTTAAATTGAATTATGGATTTGCCAAAACTGAAATGTCTAGTTCAGGTACCTGTAACTGGGCTGTAGGCGTTTCCAATGTTGGTGACGACGTGTTTGTAGACCAGAGGATTTTGTTGGTTAATGGGTCCAATGGTTTGACTGCCAGAAGCCAGCAGAGAGGTAGAGAAAGCCACCTGTTTACCTGAGAGAGAAATAAATATATTCAGCTGTTTATCGTCTATCGATCAATTAACATTTATTTATAAAGCCCTTTACAGCAACCAGCAGGTCCAAACTGCTTTACATCAAGGAAACAACCAAATGTAACATACAGTAAAATTAGAAAAGTTTACACAAAAGCAGGAGGAACATGTCACAGCGCTACTGTGTATTAATAGTCTTTCTAAATTAATATGTTTTCAGGTTAGATTTAAACTGGGCTGCGTCTGTGATGGTGTTAATGTCAGGGGGAGACATGTTCCATTGTCTCGGGCAACAACTGTTAAAGTGGGACTTTAAAAGAAGTTGCTTGGATGACCACAGTGACCTGCTGTCACTTTATCAAGATTTTTTTTAGTAATGAAAATATATTCTGGTTAAAATTGTTTGAACATGTTTTTGTTAGAGGAGGAGATGTGATTAATCCACAAACCTTGCAGCTGTTTCTTCAGCTCATCAACCTCAGTCTGCTGATTCGCTGCTTGTTCTGAAATAAAACAACACAGATGAAGTGAGAGAGAGAGAGAGAGAGAGAGAGAGAGAGAGAGAGAGAGAGAGAGAGAGAGAGAGAGGAGAGAGAGAGAGGAGAGAGAGAGAGAGAGAGAGAGAGAGAGATGTGATGATTTCCACGCACCTTGCAGCTGATCCTCCTGTTTGTCCAGTTTTGCTGCTTGTTCTGAAAATATAAATACAACATTTGATTCCACTTCCATAGCGTTTACCTTGTGCTTGATTTTCTTTCTCACTGTTATTTTAATAGTCATCCCTACAATTTATATGAGACTGTCCACCACGACCCATTACGTCCAAGCGTAACGTACATTTAAAAACAATTGCTGAGGGATTCTCGTTCGTCTCTCGAGAGAGAGATTCAGCTGTCTGTGAACACAACACTGGCATCATCATTCTCTGTAGTTTATCGTCTATCCATCAATCAACATTTATTTATAAAGCCCTTTACAGCAACCAGCAGGTCCAAACTGCTTTACATAAAGGAAACAATCAAATGTAACATCCAGTAAAATGAGAAAAGCTTACACAACAGCAGGAGGAACATGTCACAATGCTACTGTGTATTAAAAGTCTTTCTAAAAGTTTTCAGGTTAGATTTAAACTGGTCTGCGTCTTTGATGAAGTTAATGACCCTCATTTATCAACCGTGCGTAGACCAGAAAAGTGGGTGTACGCACATTTCCACGCAAACCTCGGCATTTATCAATATGGACGTGAGCGTAGGATACGCTCAAATCCCACGCCAGCTCTCAGCTCGTGTACGCAAGTTTGTAAACAGCATGGCAGGCTGTGCTGGGTAGCCGATGACTGTTTTGGACAATTATTAGAAGATAATACAATGCAGTGTTTGCTCAGACCGAAATAAAGATATTAATCACTTAAAAATGTACAGCTTATTATGGTGTGCAACTGAGTAGGAGCACTGATACAATAGTGCGCACACCGGCCACTTAGGAGGGTTGCATGGGACTGCGTAAGGGCAGTTGTCTCCGTCTTGGATCAGCTGGGGGGACACTGAGGCACGGGGGCTGCTTTCATTCAAAATGTTAGCCTAAGTATTAAATATATAGGCTATACAAGTAGTACGCTGCTCTTTATGATAAAAAATACACGGCACAACATTGAACTTAACATTTTATTTATTTGACACACTTTTTAGATGTTAGTTCCTCTTTTAATGTGTCATTGATCGCTTAAGCGAGCGATTTATTTCCACCGTTAACCGGCACGTTTTCCGATCTGCTGGTGGAGCAGGACGTTGGGCGCTCTCACAGCTGATCGCTGCCGGGTCGGCTTGTGCAGCTGACGGCCGGGCTGACCACTCGTGCCAAGCGCATGCTGTCATACAGTAAAACGCAAAATGTGTTATTTTTAGTTTTTAAACCCCTTTTGAGTAGTGCTATCTAAAAGGGCCAATACATTCTAATCATTCAAATCTCTGCAGACGTGTATTTATTTTATGGGGACCATTATCGGACAGTTGGTGCGTCTTTTTCTCCTCTACCACTTATATTATGCCCGCACCCCCAGTTGGTTGCATTTCAGAACAGCAACACGCTTTTTTTAGTGGCGATTTTTAAATGTAAAACTAAAATGCAAAATCCTCAGCTGGAGATTGTTTGTTGTCAACACCAACGCTGTTGACCGCATCAGTTATTTCCTTCCTAACTGCTGCCTTCTGTCGTTCTTTGATGCCGCTTGTAATGCTCCGAAATGAAACTCTCTCTTTTTTTTCTACTTTCTCTGTTATTCTGTCAATTTCTACTTCAGATAAGTTCCTCTTCTGTGCCGTAATGCGCATATCCATGTCGTAAAACCTCTGGGCGAGGCCTCTAAACTGAGAAAATATAGGGGCATGATACGATTGTTTTCAGCCGCCGCATTTATCAATAATGGCCTGGCGTACGCCGAGATTGGCGAGATACGACTGTTTGATAAATCCCACGCGATACCTGGCGTAGGGAGGTATTTGCGCCAGAATCTGCACCAGTTTCCACGCAAGTTTGATAAATGAGGGCCAATGTGAGGGGGGTGACATGTTCCATAGTCTCGGGTAAGTGGGACTTTAAAAGAAGTTGCTTGGATGACCACAGTGACCTGCTGTCACTTTAACAAGATTTTTTTAGTAATGAAAATATATTCTGGTTAGGTATGTTTGAACATGTATGTGATTAATCCACAAACCTTGCAGCTGTTTCTTCAGCTCATCAACCTCTGTCTGCTGATTCGCTGCTTGTTCTGAAATAAAACAACACAGATAAAGTGTGTGTGTGAGATGAGAGAGAGAGAGAGGAGAGAGAGAGAGAGAGAGAGAGAGAGAGAGAGAGAGAGAGAGAGAGAGAGAGAGGAGAGAGAGAGAGAGAAAAGAGATGTGATGATTTCCACGCACCTTGCAGCTGATCCTCCTGTTTGTCCAGTTTTGCTGCTTGTTCTGAAAATATAAATACAACGTTTGATTCCACTTCCATAGCGTTTACCTTGTGCTTGATTTTCTTTCTCACTGTTATTTTAATAGTCATCCCTACAATTTATATGAGACTGTCCACCACGACCCATTACGTCCAAGCGTAACGTACATTTAAAAAAACAATTGCTGAGGGATTCTCGTTCGTCTCTCTCTCTCTCTCTCTCTCTCTCTCTCTCTCTCTCTCTCTCTCTCTCTCTCTCTCTCTCTCTCTCTCTCTCTCTCTCTCTCTCTCTCTCTCTCTCGAGATTCAGCTGTCTGTGAACACAACACTGGCATCATCATTCTCTGTAGTTCATCATTTATCCATCAATTAACATTTATTTATGAAGCTCTTTACAGCAACCAGCAGGTCCAAACTGCTTTACATCAAGGAAACAATCAAATGTAACACACAGTAAAGTCAGAAAAGTTTACACAACAGCAGGAGGAACATGGCACAGCGCTACTGTGTATTAAAAGCCTTTCTAAATTAGTATGTTTTCAGGTTAGATTTAAACTGGGCTGCGTCTGTGATGGTGTTAATGTCAGGGGGAGACATGTTCCATAGTCTCGGGCAGCTACTGTTAAAGTGTGATCACCCCAAAGTTTGAACCTCGACCGTGGGACTTTTAGGGCGCACTCACACTAGGCCATCTGTTCCTCGCCCTAGTACGTTTGACCCCTAAAGTCTAGATCGTTTGGCTAGTGTGAGAAAGCCATCTGTACTCAAGTACAGTATACTTCCGTGGCTTGAGTACACTTGGGAGAGGTGTGCCCGGGCACAGTACAGATGCTAATGAGATGACATGTGCACAGACGGCGATTTATTAGGGATGCATATTCGGTGAAACGTTTAAAAGTCTGCTGCCTTACTAGTCGGCACCAGAATTGCCCATCACTTGGACTTGAACACAAAATGGGTGAGAATTAACGTGTGTGTAGGCCTAGGTGAGGGCTAATAAAAGATACATGAAAAGGTGAGAGCAACATAAAGCAAAGCAAAAAGGTTTTCTTAACCGCTACTTTAAAGCTGGGGTATATGATTTCTGATTGGTGGAAGTTAACATGAGCTGTACACTTTGACCAATCAGAGCGAGGCTCCGATTCTCTGTTCTTATTGGCTGTTGGGACTGTCCATTCACTTTGGCACGACTTTGTTGGTGTAGAGCATGTCAGGGAGGGACCATAGGGGAGGGACCAAAGAGAACAAGTGGAGCGGTTGAGGTATTTGAATTCAAATCTCTATCCCAACTGCCTTTTTCTCCACAAATCCTCCACCCCAGCTTTAAGGCCCGCTGTGTTTACTCACGTTCGTCAGATGTTTTTCTCTTTTTCCTCCCATCAGCTGTTCTGCTGCCTTTACGCACGGCGGTGGAGACGAACCCAAAACAACACACAGCGGGACTTGACGGTCCGGTGATAAGCTCATCAGTCAGTCTGCCCCAGGGCGGCTGTGGCTACTATGGTAGTTTACCACCACCGGTATGACTGCGTGTGAACGAATTGAACCTGCAACCCTGTAAAGCGCTTTGAGTTCCTTGAAAAGCGCTATATAAATCCAATCAATTATTATTATTTTATTATTATAAGGAAACTGTAGCCTACACTAAGGTTTAACAAGAAACTTTATGAAGACAGACTTAAAATAATGCTCTCTGCCCATACAAAAAGTTCTGACTTGGATTAGTTAATGGAGCAATCGATGTGCAAAAACCATCGTTACATGTGTCTGATGACGGGCAGTTATATTAATAATAAACAGCGTGCTGCACATTAGAACAGAGTTTACATTAACGGCTTGGTAATTGTTTAGAAGACTGTTAAGGCTGAAGGGCTCCTAAAGCCTTTACATTGTGCTTGATTTTCTTTCTCACTGTTGTTTTAATAGTCATCCGTACAATTTATATGAGACTGTCCATCGCGACCCATTACATTCAAGCACCACGTACATTTAAAAACCATTGCAAAGGGATTCTCGTTCGTCTGAGGTGGAAGTGGAATATTTGCTGCAAATTTGGCCAGATGAAAATATTCTAAAACAATCGTTTAGCCTACAAGTAGCTTATGCTCCAAATCCTAAACGTGCACGCTGACGTAGGGAAGGAGCAACTGTACTCAGGACCAGTTGAGTTGCCTAGTGTGAACACAGGCCAGTGGGGGAGTAGGGATGGGGGGGGGGGGGGACGACATTCGTACTTCAGTACGGTACAGGGCAACTTTGCCTGGTGTGAGTGCGCCCTTAGAAGAAGTTGTTTGGATGACCACAGTTAGATTTAAACTGCGTCTGTGATTGTGTTAATGTCAGGGGGGGACATGTGCGACCACCCCAAAGTTTGTACCTCGACCGAAAAAAAAAAAAAAAAAGAATTTGCTTGAAAATCCACAGTGAAAATGTTTGAACAGGTTTTTGTTAGAGGAGGAGACGTGAATCCACAAACCTTGCAGCTGTTTCTTCAGCGTCTCAGCCTCAGTCTGCTGATCTGAAAAAAAAACACAGATGAAGTTTAAGAGAGAGAGGGAGGGAGGAAGGAAGGGAGGGAGTGAGGGAGACACAGATGCAGGCCTGCCCACACAAGAGGACCTCATGGTGATGTTGTAAGCATGTTTTTTTCACAAACAATTATTTTTTGCATGTAAAGTGAGACACATGTCAACTTTTTTTTGTTGAAACAATCATATTTTCACTGCCGTTCGTCCTGAATACATTCTGATAACGTACATTGCTAGGAAACATCCTGAATTAATGGGAAATGTGTACATTTCACTGATAAGTCACTTTGGCTCGCTAAGAGGAGAGCAAATGTAAAAAGTGTCTCACATTACCCCATTCTCCCCTACTATTTCCTTAGAAAAAATAGCCCAGCTTTAATAGTTGAGCACATTTACAGGTCAAGCCTTGTATAAAGCAAGCAGATTTGCCCACTCCCATATACATAAGTGTTTAAACTTGAACATTTTCCCTAAATTTGGAACAAACAACTCTTAATTACACCACGAGCGAACAAATACCAATTTTTTGCATCAACTTTTAAGACTTCATCTACTTCCATTGCTAGAAAAAAGTTTAAAGTTGTGAACCAATTCATCTTTGTAGCACACTATTATCCTGACAGACACTGTACCTTTATTCTCTGCTTGCAGGTATTTCATCTCCACCTTCGTCTCAGCCAGTGAGGCGGTGATCTCTCTCAGTGCAGCGTGGATGTCCGGCAGACAAGGCTGTTGGTCCGACAGAGTCTTTATCTCATTGGCGTTGACGGAGCAGACGAGCATCAAAACCACAAGGACCTTCATCATGACGCTGATGGTTGAACTGTGTGATGTGTAACCCTGTGATGTGTTTATGTAGAACAGCAGAAAGAGGCGTGGAGGAAAAGGACGTGGAATCATTAACTCACTGGGAATATTTTTCACTTGGGGAAGTTCGTGCCAACCAGTGTTGGAATGTAAACAGGTAAACACTGGTTTCATCCAGGTTCATCAGTCTAGACAAACACTTATCTAAAGAGTTGTTAGCCACGTCAGCTACTTTTAGGCACTGTTGGGAAAACCAACAGCTGCTTTCCTTAGAGAGGAGTTGGGAACACTGCCTGCATTTTACATGGTTGATTGCAGAGCTCACTGTCTGATCGTTATCAACATTAAACTAGAGATTAATTTTGTGTGTGAACACTGGATGCTGACAAGCTGACGAGCTATAGTCTGGTGGACTAAAATCTCTCTCTCCCCCTCTCTCTGTCTCCCTCTCTCTCCCTCCCTCCCCCCTCTCTCTCTCTCTCTCTCTCTCTCTCTCTCTCTCTATCTCTCTCTCTTCACTCTATACTTGACTGTCAAACAAAGGTGAAAAAACACCAAAAACATATATTTGAAAAACAACATGAAATCCAGTCAATGGTTTGTTGTAATATCATTGATTAAAAATGATTTGTAAGTTGTTGATCAAACATTTAGCAGAGCTTTAGTTTAAAGGCATAAAATGCTGTATTTTCATTAAAAAACAAAGTATAGCGTCTCTCAAAATAATCCCTCTGAATGATGACTTCTACCCCACTAGAATGTGTGGTGGTGTGTTTATCTGCACAGTCCTCCTCTCTCTGGCTGTATTTTACATAGTAACATTTGTTGGTTGTGTTTAGTAAAGACAAGATTCAGACTTAGCTCCACCCCAGCCCCCCCCCTCCCCCCCTCAGGGAAAGCACAGTGGAGTGCAGTAGGGCAGAACAGCTGATGTGAATGAGTGGGTATGGGAGGGGCTGCTGCTCTGCTGTGGGAGGGCTCCACCAGCGTCTAGTGCCTCGGCTCTTATTGGTGGAGGGTTCAACACAGTTCAGATTGTGTAACATTTTAAGAAATAAATGGGACAAATCATGAGAACACAGATATCAAGTCCAGGTGTAGTACAGGCATTATATAACCTGACCTTTAAAAAATTGCAACAGAAACCATTCCAACTGTTTTTGACTCATGAATATGTAATACATAACATTATTGACACACACACACACACACACACACACACACACACACACACACACACCACACACACACACACACACACACACACACACACACACACACACACACAGACACACACACACACACACACACACACACACACACACACACACACACACACACACACACACACACACACACACACACACACACACACACACACACACACACACACACACACACACACACACACACACACCAGGAAGGAGAGTTTAGTTTAGTGTTGGACCAATAGGAGCTCAGATCTTCTGTTAAAGACTATTTTAAAGATATAGTGCGTAACTTTTTCATATGAATTAATATTGGTTACTTTCAAGCCATCGCCAAAACGAGTAGTTGATCAGCGTTAAGCTGTGTGTGTGTGTGTGTGTGTGTGTGCGTATGTGTGTAATTAAAAAAAAAAAATCAAATGTATAGGAATATTCTGTAGATCAAGGACATGTTGAGGCGTCTATGGGGTGTTGGTAACAGTGTCTCTGTGTGTTTGTCCTTTAGTCCACATGCAGACATCACAACCAGACACTGAAACTGGAGCTTTGAAACAATCAAACTATTTCTTTGGGACAGAGAAACATCATCACGTCAGCGTTTACAATAGTTGTCTTTATTTGTGATTGTTTTGTGTGTTGTCATGTGAACAGATAAATATTCTAAAACACACACGGAACATTTTCAGCAAACTAAAGAGGGGGAAAATGAATTGTTTTCAAATATCCCTGTGCGTGTAAACGGCCTTAAAGAGTTTATTCAGTAGATTTTACTCACGTTTCCAAGATGGCGCTGGAGCTCACACTAGCTGGATCTCAATTCAGGGGTTACAGCCTACGTAGGCTGCATTTGAAGACCGATTGCGTCATAGCGGCGCGCAACGGCTTGTTCCATTAGCAAGGCTCCTTCATATGCGGCCGAGAAATGCAGCCTTCGTTTCACGGTTTTGAAGGCTGCATCAGATGGATCCTTCGCGGCCCAACATATCCCAAGATTCATTGCGTTTTTTTCAGAGATGGCATAAAATAAAATAAAAAATAACAAAACAGCAACGTGTTGCTCCATCTTTTTAACTTTTATCTTCCTTTCTTTTTTTCTTGTACTTTTTTTTCTTTTCGTCTGCTAGGCAACTTCTTTTTCTTTTTTCCTCCGTTGACAAGGCTGTTTCCGTTGGCAGCAATCAGGTTAGGGCTAGGGTTAGAGGGTTAGGATTAGGGTTAGGGTTTGGGTTAAACGATTCCTTTGTTGGAATGTTGTTGCACAGGCCTATTGATCTAAAAACTGGAGTGTGTTGGTGGTGCGGTTGAAGAGCTCTGCCCCTTCACCCGGGAGACCAGGGTTTGATTCCCAGGCAGAGTGTCTCTGCAGTGGACAGAAGAAGAGGGTGCTGCTGACCAGGGTTCAATAAAAAGTTAAAACAACTTGAATAATGATTTAGAAATGCTAAGAGTAATTAGAAAATTAAAATAATTAAAAGATTAAGAATTAGAAAATTTAAATAATTGAAAGATTGAAATAATTAAAAAAATTAAAATAGTTAAGAAAATCTCTAAGAGATTAGAATAATTAGAAGACCCTAAGAAGGCAAAAAAAAAGAAAAAAACTTAGCATGTTGGGGGCGGGGCGGGGACTGTGGTCAGCAGCGTGGATGCTCCAGGGTGGGAAGAAGAGGGTGCTGCTGACCAGGATGAAATAAAACGTTAAAACAACTTGAATAAAGATTTGGAAATGGTATAAAAAAATCAGAGCAGCTAAAATAATGAGAATTAAAACAATTAAATTAAAATAATTAGAACATTTAAATAATTAAAAAATTAGCATAATTAGAATAATAAAATTTGAAAAATTGAAAAAAATCTAAAAAAAAAGGGGGAATAAAAACCAAGCATGTTGGGAGCGGGGCGGGGGCTCTGGTCAGCAGCGTGGATGGTCCAGGGTGGGAAGAGGTGGGGGAATGGATTTTGTTGGAGAGGATGATTATTTGTCGTTAAGGCCTTTTGGTATGGTGGTGTCCAGTTTATGAATCCATATTTTTTCCGCCCTCTTCTTCTGCTTGATTCGGTTCCGGAGATGATGAGGTTGTTGACGGGATGTTGTTTGAAATGAGTGACCAATGGGGTGGTGAGCTTACCTTCCCTGATATTGTAGAGGTGTTGTTTGAGCCGGGTGAGGATGGTGTGTTTAGTTTCTCCGATGTAGTGTTTATTACAGATGGTGCAGGAGATGATATAAACTACGTTACTGGTGTTGAGGGTGAAAGAACCAAGGGTGGGGTATTGTTGCTGACTGTGTGGGTTGATGATGCATTTTCTATTTTTGTACAGGGTGCTGTGCTGTGTGGTGTCGGGGGGTCTATGGTCACTGTATTTAGAGCGGATGAGGATGTTCTGGAGGCTGGGGTTCTTTCTATAGGCAGAGATGGTGTTATGGTTTGTGAAGGCCGGGTGTTGTGCGAGTGTCTGATTGTAATTTTGTTTGACTGTGTGGTGTAGACGGGTTATTCTGTGGGAGAAGGTGGAGACAAAGGGGAGGATGCGTGTGGGCTCTGAAGGGGTGGAGACAACTGGTTGTGGTGGTGAGTGTGAAGTGGGGTCGGAGCGGTCCCCAACCAAAGAGGGGGGGAGGTGGTTAGGATTAGGGGTAGGTTGGGGGGCAGGATACAAACCCGGTTTAGGGTATGGGGCAGGAAGGTTAGGGTCAGGGGTGGATACAGGGTTAGGGTTGTGCGGGGCGGGGGCTGTGGTCAGCAGCGTGGATGCTCCAGGGTGGGAAGAAGAGGGTGCTGCTGACCAGGATCAAATAAAATGTTAAAACAACTTGAATAAAGATTTGGAAATGGTATAAAAAAAATTAGAATAGCTAAAATAGTGAGATTTAAAATAATTAAAAAATTAGCATAATTAGAATAAAATTAGAAAAATTAAAAAATTAGGGTTAGGGTTAGGTAGTTTGAGCTATCTCGGTGACACCCCCTGCTTCATCCGACGACTGGGCAGGGTTAGGGTTAGGGTTAGGGTTAGGGTTAGGGTTAGGGTTAGGGTTAGGTTAAGAGCAATCTGCCCACTTTTCAAAAGTGGTTTTTTGGACGTAAATTTTGAACGCAGAGGGGCAACCTCATACCGAGACCATCCTCGGATACCTTGGGACCAGGCGCATTGGCCGAAAAAGTTTCGTCCCCCTGGTGGCGATTGTGGGTACTGCAATGGCGATTTGAAAAGTTTGAAGCTCCGTAACTCCCCAACGCAGAGGGGCAACACAATTCCAAGCAGTGCCTGTTGTAGCCCTTGGCCAGGACTACATGCTCACCAATTTTTAGCCATTTCCGAGAAACTTTTTTTAACATGGAAAAAACAGGTTTTTTGGGAATAACGTCCGGTAGGGGAGGGGCAACTGCACAAGATTTTTAACCAAGATACTAGGCGTGGGGACGGATCAGAATCCGTTGAAATTTTGGTTCTATGTTGTTTCTATCCCGAGTTATGGCCGATTTGGAAAATTGAATTTTAAAATTTCAAAGTTGTGCCACTCGGCGAGGGAAATGGGCAAAGGGTTGGCCTTTGGTGTGGCAGGTGCCCCAGGCCCCCTAGACATGTGTGCGAAGTTTTGGAGTTGTAGCTCACTTACTTCATGTAGCTGCCATTGACCCCCATGTAAAATTTTGGGAACATTTCTTTAAGTGCCGAGTCCTAAGAAAATAATTTTTCCAAAAAGTATTTAGGAGCACGTTTTAGGCCATTTGGAGTATATATTGATTTTTTTTTTTTTTTTTTTTTTTTTTTTTACACCACTAGTTGGCGCTATCATGACCAAAAATTATGGGTGAGTACTTGGGCTCAGGGTTAGGGTTATCGGAATGTGGAATTGGAAGTTGGAATGTGGAATCTGAATGTGGAATCTGAATGTGGAATCTGAATGTGGAAGTGGAATCTGAATGTGGAATGTGGAATCTGAATGTGGAATTGGAATGTGGAAGGGTTAGGGTTAGGGTTAGGGTTAGGGTTAGGGTTAGGGTTAGGGTTAGGGTTAGGGTTAGGTTATAGGGATAAATACGTCCTTCGAGGGGCCCCTCAGGAATGTTTTTGCCAATAACTCCGGATAGGAATGCCCTATCATCATGGAACCAAGTTCCTTGGATTCCTTGGCCCCAGACCTTTCCAATGGTGTGTCGTTTGACCCCGTGGAACCTTGGGAAATATTCGAAATCTTAGTTTGAAACTTTAAAATGGCCATATCTCCGGAACGGTAAGTTGTAGAGACTTGATTTCAACTCTGGCGTGTTCAGCGACCCCAAATTAGGTCGGACGCCACCCACTTTCAAGTCTCTAGCACCTTCGGTTCCGAAGATATTGGCCAAAAACGGAATTCGGAAATTTCCGTTTTCTGAAACATTCTAACTTTTGATAGGAAGGTCGTAGAGACACGTGAGTGGGCTCTACGTGACGGGCGTGGCCGAAATAGGGGGGGTAGACACCAATTGCAAACTTGTGGGAGGTACCGTTGTTGAGTTAAGGGCGTGTCAAAAATCCCCATAGCAATACATGTAAAAGGTGAAAATTTTACTAAGTGTCACATCCAAAGTGAGACTTTCTTGAATAACTCGAGAACGCTAAGTCGTAGTTGGTCAAACTTGGTGTCTTTCCCCCTATTTCACGTATAAGGAACACGTAGACACCAAGTATAAGTGTGTGGGACGTCCCTTTCAAAAGTTAGGGCCACATTTTGGGAAAATTTCTCTAAGTGCTGAGTCCTAAGAAAATATTTTTTCCAAAAAGTATTTAGGAGCACGTTTCAGGCCATTTGGAGTATATATGATTTTTTTTTTTTTTGTTTTTTTTTTTTTACACCACTAGTTGGCGCTATCATGACCAAAAATTATGGGTGAGTACCTGGGCTCAGTCCGACCCTGAATGTGAAAAAATTAGGGTTAGGGTTAGGGTTAGGGTTAGGGTTAGGGTTAGGTTAAGAGCAGGGTTAGGGTTAGGGTTAGGGTTAGGGTTAGGGTTAGGGTTAGGGTTAGGGTTAGGGTTAGGGTTAGGGTTAGGATAAGGGGGTTTTAACCAGGGTTAGGGTTAGGGTTAGGGTTAGGGTTAGGGTTAGGGTTAGGGTTAGGGTTAGGGTTAGGGTTAGGGTTAGGGTTAGGGTTAGGGTTAGGGTTAGGGTTAGGTTATAGGGATAAATACGTCCTTCGAGACGCGTCTCAAGAATGTTTTTGCCAATAACTCCGGATAGGAATGCCCTATCATCATGGAACCAAGTTCCTTGGATTCCTTGGCCCCAGACCTTTCCAATGGTGTGTCGTTTGACCCCGTGGAACCTTAGGAAATATTCGAAATCTTAGTTTGAAACTTTAAAATGGCCATATCTCCGGAACGGTAAGTCGTAGAAACTTGATTTCAACTCTGGCGTGTTCAGCGACCCCAAATTAGGTCGGACGCCACCCACTTTCAAGTCTCTAGCACCTTCGGTTCCGAAGATATTGGCCAAAAACGGAATTCGGAAATTTCCGTTTTTTGAAAAATTCTAACTTTTGATAGGAAGGTCGTAGAGACACGTGAGTGGGCTCTACGTGACGGGCGTGGCCGAAATAGTGGGGGTAGACACCAATTGCAAACTTGTGGGAGGTACCGTTGTTGAGTTAAGGGCGTGTCAAAAATCCCCATAGCATTACATGTAAAAGGTGAAAATTTTACTAAGTGTCACATCCAAAGTGAGAGGGTTAGGGTTAGGGTTAGGGTTAGGGTTAGGGTTAGGGTTAGGGTTAGGGTTAGGGTTAGGGTTAGGGTTAGGGTTAGGGTTAGGGTTAGGGTTAGGGTTAGGGTTAGGGTTAGGGTTAGGTTAAGAGCAATCTGCCCACTTTTCAAAAGTGGTTTTTTGGACGTAAATTTTGAACGCAGAGGGGCAACCTCATACCGAGACCATCCTCGGATACCTTGGGACCAGGCGCATTGGCCGAAAAAGTTTCGTCCCCTGGTGGCGATTGTGGGTACTGCAATGGCGATTTGAAAAGTTTGAAGCTCCGTAACTCCCCAACGCAGAGGGGCAACACAATTCCAAGCAGTGCCTGTTGTAGCCCTTGGCCAGGACTACATGCTCACCAATTTTTAGCCATTTCCGAGAAACTTTTTTTAACATGGAAAAACAGGTTTTTTGGGAATAACGTCCGGTAGGGGAGGGGCAACTGCACAAGATTTTTAACCAAGATACTAGACGTGGGGACGGATCAGAATCCGTTGAAATTTTGGTTCTATGTTGTTTCTATCCCGAGTTATGGCCGATTTAGAAAATTGAATTTTAAAATTTCAAAGTTGTGCCACTGGGCGAGGAAGATAGGCACAGGGATGTCCTTTGGTGTGGCAGGTGCCCCAGGCCCCCTAGACATGTGTGCGAAGTTTTGGAGTTGTAGCTCACTTACTTCATGTAGCTGCCATTGATTCCCATGTAAAATTTTGGGAAAATTTCTTTAAGTGCCGAGTCCTAAGAAAATAATTTTTCCAAAAAGTATTTAGGAGCACGTTTTAGGCCATTTGGAGTATATATGATTTTTTTTTTTTTTTTTTTTTTTTTTTTTTTTACACCACTAGTTGGCGCTATCATGACCAAAAATTATGGGTGAGTAAGGGGGAACTCCCCGTCACTTTTTTAAAAACCCTATATAAAAGGTGGAAGGAGTTGGAATTGGAATGTGGAAATGGAATATGGAGTTGGAAGGTGGAATGTGGAGTTGGAATATGGAGTTGGAAGGTGGAATGTGGAGTTGGAATATGGAGTTGGAAGGTGGAATGTGGAGTTGGAATATGGAGGGTTAGGGTTAGGGTTAGGGTTAGGGTTAGGGTTTTAGGGTTAGGGTTAGGGTTAGGGTTAGGGTTAGGGTTAGGGTTAGGTTAAGAGCAATCTGCCCACTTTTCAAAAGTGGTTTTTTGGACGTAAATTTTGAACGCAGAGGGGCAACCTCATACCGAGACCATCCTCGGATACCTTGGGACCAGGCGCATTGGCCGAAAAGTTTCGTCCCCTGGTGGCGATTGTGGGTACTGCAATGGCGATTTGAAAAGTTTGAAGCTCCGTAACTCCCCAACGCAGAGGGGCAACACAATTCCAATCAGTGCCTGTTGTAGCCCTTGGCCAGGACTACATGCTCACCAATTTTTAGCCATTTCCGAGAAACTTTTTTTAACATGGAAAAACAGGTTTTTTGGGAATAACGTCCGGTAGGGGAGGGGCAACTGCACAAGATTTTTAACCAAGATACTAGACGTGGGGGACGGATCAGAATCCGTTGAAATTTTGGTTCTATGTTGTTTCTATCCCGAGTTATGGCCGATTTAGAAAATTGAATTTTAAAATTTCAAAGTTGTGCCACTGGGCGAGGAAGATAGGCACAGGGATGTCCTTTGGTGTGGCAGGTGCCCAGGCCCCCTAGACATGTGTGCGAAGTTTTGGAGTTGTAGCTCACTTACTTCATGTAGCTGCCATTGATTCCCATGTAAAATTTTGGGAAAATTTCTTTAAGTGCCGAGTCCTAAGAAAATAATTTCTCCAAAAAGTATTTAGGAGCACGTTTTAGGCCATTTGGAGTATATATGATTTTTTTTTTTTTTTTTTTTTTTTTTTTTTTACACCACTAGTTGGCGCTATCATGACCAAAAATTATGGGTGAGTAAGGGGGAACTCCCCGTCACTTTTTTAAAAACCCTATATATAAAAGGTGGAAGGAGTTGGAATTGGAATGTGGAAATGGAATATGGAGTTGGAAGGTGGAATGTGGAGTTGGGTTAGGGGTTAGGGTTAGGGTTAGGGTTAGGGTTAGGGTTAGGGTTAGGGTTAGGGTTAGGGTTAGGGTTAGGGTTAGGGTTGGGTTGGGTTGGTTAGGGTTAGGGTTAGGGTTAGGGTTAGGGTTAGGGTTAGGGTTAGGGTTAGGGTTAGGGTTAGGGTTAGGGTTAGGGTTAGGGTTAGGGTTAGGGTTAGGGTTAGGGTTAGGGTTAGGGTTAGGGTTAGGGTTAGGGTTAGGGTTAGGGTTAGGGTTAGGGTTTAGGGTTAGGGTTAGGGTTAGGGTTAGGTGTTAGGGTTAGGGTTAGGGTTAGGGTTAGGGTTAGGGTTAGGTTAAGAGCAATCTGCCCACTTTTCAAAAGTGGTTTTTTGGACGTAAATTTTGAACGCAGAGGGGCAACCTCATACCGAGACCATCCTCGGATACCTTGGGACCAGGCGCATTGGCCGAAAAAGTTTCGTCCCCCTGGTGGCGATTGTGGGTACTGCAATGGCGATTTGAAAAGTTTGAAGCTCCGTAACTCCCCAACGCAGAGGGGCAACACAATTCCAAGCAGTGCCTGTTGTAGCCCTTGGCCAGGACTACATGCTCACCAATTTTTAGCCATTTCCGAGAAACTTTTTTTAACATGGAAAAAACAGGTTTTTTGGGAATAACGTCCGGTAGGGGAGGGGCAACTGCACAAGATTTTTAACCAAGATACTAGACGTGGGGACGGATCAGAATCCGTTGAAATTTTGGTTCTATGTTGTTTCTATCCCGAGTTATGGCCGATTTAGAAAATTGAATTTTAAAATTTCAAAGTTGTGCCACTGGGCGAGGAAGATAGGCACAGGGATGTCCTTTGGTGTGGCAGGTGCCCCAGGCCCCTAGACATGTGTGCGAAGTTTTGGAGTTGTAGCTCACTTACTTCATGTAGCTGCCATTGATTCCCATGTAAAATTTTGGGAAAATTTCTTTAAGTGCCGAGTCCTAAGAAAATAATTTCTCCAAAAAGTATTTAGGAGCACGTTTTAGGCCATTTGGAGTATATATGATTTTTTTTTTTTTTTTTTTTTTTTTTTTTTTACACCACTAGTTGGCGCTATCATGACCAAAAATTATGGGTGAGTAAGGGGGAACTCCCGTCACTTTTTTAAAAACCCTATATAAAAGGTGGAAGGAGTTGGAATTGGAATGTGGAAATGGAATATGGAGTTGGAAGGTGGAATGTGGAGTTGGAATATGGAGTTGGAAGGTGGAATGTGGAGTTGGAATATGGAGTTGGAAGGTGGGTGGGTTAATAGGTGGGTTAGGGTAGGGTAGTTGGGTAGGGTTAGGGTTGGGTTAGGGTTAGGTTAGGGTTAGGGTTAGGGTTAGGGTTAGGGTTTAGGGTTAGGGTTAGGGTTAGGGTTAGGGTTAGGGTTTAGGGTTAGGGTAGGTTAAGAGCAATCTGCCCACTTTTCAAAAGTGGTTTTTTGGACGTAAATTTTGAACGCAGAGGGGCAACCTCATACCGAGACCATCCTCGGATACCTTGGGACCAGGCGCATTGGCCGAAAAAGTTTCGTCCCCTGGTGGCGATTGTGGGTACTGCAATGGCGATTTGAAAAGTTTGAAGCTCCGTAACTCCCCAACGCAGAGGGGCAACACAATTCCAATCAGTGCCTGTTGTAGCCCTTGGCCAGGACTACATGCTCACCAATTTTTAGCCATTTCCGAGAAACTTTTTTTAACATGGAAAAACAGGTTTTTTGGGAATAACGTCCGGTAGGGGAGGGGCAACTGCACAAGATTTTTAACCAAGATACTAGACGTGGGGACGGATCAGAATCCGTTGAAATTTTGGTTCTATGTTGTTTCTATCCCGAGTTATGGCCGATTTAGAAAATTGAATTTTAAAATTTCAAAGTTGTGCCACTGGGCGAGGAAGATAGGCACAGGGATGTCCTTTGGTGTGGCAGGTGCCCCAGGCCCCTAGACATGTGTGCGAAGTTTTGGAGTTGTAGCTCACTTACTTCATGTAGCTGCCATTGATTCCCATGTAAAATTTTGGGAAAATTTCTTTAAGTGCCGAGTCCTAAGAAATAATTTCTCCAAAAAGTATTTAGGAGCACGTTTTAGGCCATTTGGAGTATATATGATTTTTTTTTTTTTTTTTTTTTTTTTTTTTTTACACCACTAGTTGGCGCTATCATGACCAAAAATTATGGGTGAGTAAGGGGGAACTCCCCGTCACTTTTTTAAAAAACCCTATATAAAAGGTGGAAGGAGTTGGAATTGGAATGTGGAAATGGAATATGGAGTTGGAAGGTGGAATGTGGAGTTGGGTTAGGGTTAGGTTAGGGTTAGGGTAGGTTAGGGTTGGGTTAGGGTTAGGGTTAGGGTTAGGTTAGGGTTAGGGTTAGGGTTAGGGTTGGGTTAGGGTTAGGGTTAGGGTTAGGGTTAGGGTTAGGGTTGGGTTAGGGTGGAAGGTTGGAATGTGGTAGTTGGGAATATGGAGGGTTAGGGTGTTAGGGTTAGGGTTAGGGTTTAGGGTTAGGGTTAGGGTTAGGGTTAGGGTTAGGGTTAGGGTGGTTAGGGTTAGGGTTAGGTTAAGAGCAATCTGCCCACTTTTCAAAAGTGGTTTTTTGGACGTAAATTTTGAACGCAGAGGGGCAACCTCATACCGAGACCATCCTCGGATACCTTGGGACCAGGCGCATTGGCCGAAAAAGTTTCGTCCCCCTGGTGGCGATTGTGGGTACTGCAATGGCGATTTGAAAAGTTTGAAGCTCCGTAACTCCCCAACGCAGAGGGGCAACACAATTCCAAGCAGTGCCTGTTGTAGCCCTTGGCCAGGACTACATGCTCACCAATTTTTAGCCATTTCCGAGAAACTTTTTTTAACATGGAAAAACAGGTTTTTTGGGAATAACGTCCGGTAGGGGAGGGGCAACTGCACAAGATTTTTAACCAAGATACTAGACGTGGGGACGGATCAGAATCCGTTGAAATTTTGGTTCTATGTTGTTTCTATCCCGAGTTATGGCCGATTTAGAAAATTGAATTTTAAAATTTCAAAGTTGTGCACTGGGCGAGGAAGATAGGCACAGGGATGTCCTTTGGTGTGGCAGGTGCCCCAGGCCCCTAGACATGTGTGCGAAGTTTTGGAGTTGTAGCTCACTTACTTCATGTAGCTGCCATTGATTCCCATGTAAAATTTTGGGAAAATTTCTTTAAGTGCCGAGTCCTAAGAAAATAATTTTCCAAAAAGTATTTAGGAGCACGTTTTAGGCCATTTGGAGTATATATGATTTTTTTTTTTTTTTTTTTTTTTTTTTTTTTTTACACCACTAGTTGGCGCTATCATGACCAAAAATTATGGGGGGGTTTATTTGGTTAGGGTTTTAGGTTAGGTAGGGTTAGGGTTAGGTTAGGGTTTAGGGTTGGGTTTGGGTGTTTAAGAGCAATCTGCCCACTTTTCAAAGTGGTTTTTGGACGTAATTTTGAAGCAGAGGGCAACTCTACGAGACATCTCGGATACCTGGGCAGGCGATGGCGAAAAGTTCTCCCCTGGTGGCGTTGTGGGTACTGCAATGGCGATTTGAAAAGTTTGAAGTCCTTAATCCCAAGCAAGGGCAACACAATTCCAGCAGTGCCTGTTGTAGCCTTGGCCAGGACTACAGCTCCATTTTAGCATTTCGAGAACTTTTTTAACATGGAAAAGGTTTTGGGAATAAGTCGGTAGGGGGGGGCAACTGCACAGATTTAACAGATATAGGTGGGGACGGTCGAATCCGTTGAATTTGTCTAGTTGTTTCTATCCCGAGTTATGCGATTTAGAAATGAATTTTAATTTCAAAGTTGTGCATGGGAGGAAGATGGCACAGGATGTCTTTGTGGAGGTGCCCAGGCCCAGAATGTGTGCGAAGTTTTGGGTTGTAGCTCACTACTTCATGTAGCTGCATTGACCCCTGAAAATTTTGGGAAATTTCTAAGGAGTCTAAGAAATAATTTTCCCAAAAGTATTTAGGAGCAGTTTTGGCCATTTGGGGGGGGGTTAGGTTGGTTAGGAGTTGTTGGTTTTGATAATGGCAGAGGCAACTCAACGAGCCTCTCGATACTTGGACAGGGCATGGCCGAAAGTTTCGTCCCCTGGGCGATTGGGGTCTGCAATGGCGATTTGAAGTTTGAGCTCGTAATCCCAAGCAGGGAACACATTCCAAAGTGCCTGTTTACTTGGCAATCATGTCACCAATTTACCATTCGAGAAACTTTTTACATGGAAAAAGGTTTTTTGGGAATACGTCGTAGGGAGGGGCACTGCACAGATTTTAACCAGATATAGGTGGGGACGGATCAGATCGTTGAAATTTGGTTCTATGTTGTTCACCCGAGTTGGCCGTTTGAATTGAATTTTAAATTTCAAAGTTGTGCACTGGGAGGGATAGACAGGGTGTCCTGGTGTGGAGGTGCCAGGCCCTAGAATGTGTGCGAAGTTTTGGGTTGTAGCTCATTACTTCATGTAGTGCCATTGATTTGTAAAATTTTGGGAAATCTTTAGGGCCAGTCTGAATAATTTTCAAAAAAATTAGGGAGTTTTAGGATTGGAGTAATATGATTTTTTTTGTTTTTTTTTTAGTTGGGTTAGTAGGTGGTAGGGGTGTTTTATTAGGTGGGGTTGGTTGGTTAGGTAGGGTGGAGGGTTGGGTTGGATAGGGTTGGAGTGGTGGGTTGGATGGGTTAAGGTGGAGTGGAGGTTGGATATAGGGTTAGGGTTAGGGTTAGGGTTAGGGTTAGGGTTAGGGTTAGGGTTAGGGTTAGGGTTAGGGTTAGGGTTAGGGTTAGGGTTAGGTTAGGCAATTGCCATTTTCAAAAGTGGTTTTTTGGAGTAAATTTTGAACGCGAGGGGCAACCTCATCCGAGACACTCGATACTTGGACCAGGCATTGGCGAAAAGTTTGTCCCCCTGGTGGATTTGTACGCAATGCGATTTGAAAAGTTGACTCCGTAATCCCCAACGCGAGGGGCAACACAATTCCAACAGTGCCTGTTGTAGCCCTTGGCCAGGACTACATGCTCACCAATTTTTAGCCATTTCCGAGAAACTTTTTTTAACATGGAAAAACAGGTTTTTTGGGAATAACGTCGGTAGGGAGGGCAACTGCACAAGATTTTTAACCAAGATACTAGACGTGGGGACGGATCAGAATCCGTTGAAATTTTGGTTCTATGTTGTTTCTATCCCGAGTTATGGCGATTTAGAAATTGAATTTTAAAATTTCAAAGTTGTGCCACTGGGCGAGGAAGATAGGCACAGGGATGTCCTTTGGTGTGGCAGGTGCACCAGGCCCCCTAGACATGTGTGCGAAGTTTTGGAGTTGTAGCTCACTTACTTCATGTAGCTGCCATTGATTCCCATGTAAAAATTTTGGGAAAATTTCTTTAAGTGCCGAGTCTAAGAAAATAATTTTCCAAAAAGTATTTAGGAGCACGTTTTAGGCCTTTGGAGATATATGATTTTTTTTTTTTTTTTTTTTTTTTTTTTTTTACACCCTAGTTGGGCTTCATGCAAAATTATGGGTGAGTAGGGGGAATCGCTTTTTTAAAAACCTTAAAAAGGTGAGGGTTGGTAAGGTGTGGAAAGGATTGGGTTGGGTGAATGTGGTTGAGGTTGTGGTGTTAGGGTTAGGTTAGGTTAGGGTTAGGGTTGGTTAGGGTTAGGTTAGGGTTAGGGTTGGTTGGGGTTAGGGTTAGGTTAGGTTAGGTTGCTAGTTAAGGTTTTGGTAGGTTAGGGTTAGTTAGGGGACTTACGGTTGGGTACTTGGGTTAGGGTTGGGAAAGTTGGTCCTGGGTTGTGGGTAGATGGGTTGGAAGGTTGTTAGTTAGGTAGTAGGGTAGGTTGTAGTTGGTTGTGAGCACTCCACTTTCAAAGTTTTTTTGGACGTAAATTTTTGAACAGGGGCAACCTTACGGACATCCTCGTACTGGGACAGGGCAATTGGCAAAAAGTTTCGTCCCCCTGGTGGCGATTGGGTACTGCAATGGCGATTGAAAAGTTTGAATCCTTAATCCCCATCGAGAGGCAAAAATTCAAGCGTGCTGTGTAGCTTGGCCAGGGCTACTGCTCACCAATTTTTAGCCATTTCGAGAAACTTTTTTTAACATGGAAAAACAGGTTTTTTGGGAATAACGTCCGGTAGGGGAGGGGCAACTCACAAGATTTTTAACCAAGAACAGCGTGGGGACGGATCAGAATCCGTTGAAATTTTGGTTCTATGTTGTTCTATCCCGTTATGGCCGATTTAGAAAATTGAATTTTAAAATTTCAAAGTGTGCACTGGGGAGAAGATAGCACAGGGAGTCCTTTGGTGTGGCAGGTGCCAGGCCCCTAGACATGTTGCGAATTTTGGAGTTGTAGCTCACTACTTCATGTAGCTGCCATTGACCCCTTTGTAAAATTTTGGGAAAATTTTAATGCAGTCTAAGAAAATAATTTTCCAAAAAGTATTTAGGAGACGTTAG
>JAOPFK010000255.1:0-37266 GCA_026122265.1 Ammodytes dubius | reverse complement strand
GGCTCCATGGCTCCATCCATCTTCCCATCAATTCTGACCAGCTTCCCTGTCCCTGCTGAAGAAAAGCATCCCCACAGCATGATGCTGCCACCACCATATTTCACAGTGGGGATGGTGTGTTCAGGGCAGGGGTTACCAACACAGTGCCCGCGGCACCAGGTAGCCCGCAAGGCCCATATGAGACGCCCGCAGGCCTGTTCTAAAAATAGCATAATAATCTGTTTCCCACCTTTTTTAAGTCATTGTTGATAATTATTGTGAGAAATCTTTAACATGATCAGTGATTATCATTAATCATTAATAATAATATATAACTAAAGGCAAACTGAGCAAATTTGTTATTTCAGAAGAGTGTATCAAACTGGGTGCCCTTCGCATGACTCAGTAACCATGAAGTAGCCCTCAGGTTCAAAAAGGTTGGTGACCCCTGGTTCAGGGTGATGTGCAGTGTTAGTTTTCCGCCAAACATAGCGTTTTGCATTCAGGCCAAAAAGTTACATTTTTGTCTCATCTGACCAGAGCACCTTCCTTGACATGTTTGCTGTGTCCCCCACATGGCTTTTGGCAAACTGCAAACGGGCCTTTTTATGATTTTCTTTCAACAATGGCTTTCTTCTTGCCACTCTCCCATAAAGGCCTGATTTGTGGAGTGTACGGCTTATAGTTGTCCTGTGGACAGATTCTCCCACCTGAGCTGTTGATATCTGCAGCTCCTCCAGAGTAACCGTGGGCCTCTTGAATGCTTCTCAGACCAATGCCCTCCTTGCCTGGCCTGCCAGTTTAGGTGGACGGCCACTTCTTGGTAGATTTCCAGATGTGCCATACTCTTTCTATTTGTGGATGATGGACTGAACAGTGCTACGAGACATGTTTAAAGCTTTGGATATCTTTGCATAACCTAACCCTTCTTTAAATTTCTCCACAACTTTATCCCTGACCTGTTTTGTGTGTTCCTTAGTCTTCATGATGCTGTTTGTTGAGTCTGTGTTGGTTTGTTCACTTCTAAAAAAGCTCTGAGGCCGTCACAGAACAGCTGCATTTATACTGAGATTAGATTACACACAGATGGACTCTATTTACTAATGAAGTGACTTCTGAAGGCAATTGGTTGCACTGGATATTATTCAGGAGGATCAGAGTAAAGGGGTATGAATACTTTTGCACGCCAATACTTTTTCAGTTTTATATTTCTTAAAAAATTAGAAAAATATTTATCATTTTCATTCCACTTCACACTTATGCGCAACTTTGTGTTGGTCTATCACAAAAAATCCTAATAAAATAAAATTACTTTTGTGGTTGTAACATGACAAAATGTGGAAAATGGGTATGAATACTTTTGCAGGTGAATTGTGACACACACACACAGACAGACAGGTACACACACACACACACACACACACAGGTACTGTTATGCCCCTGCCGTAACAGGTACACACACAGACACACACACCCCGTACCTTCTGCAGTGTGATGACCCCCTCCTGTGTTTGTGTATCCGTGTTGATGCTAAACGTTCCCTCTCCGTCGTGGATTCTGTAAACAACCTCAGCGTTCGTACCAACGTCCAGATCGACGGCTTTGATCCTGTAAACCACCGACTGGACCGGGGCCGACTCTGGGACACGGAACTGGTAGCTCTCTGTAGGACACACACACACACACACACACACACACACACACACACACACACACACACACACACAAAAACACGCCAAGGTACAAACTAAGAAAAACACTAAACGTTTTGTAAAATCGCCGGCTGTTTAAAACATTATTAAGGTCAGTGTTAGGGTTAGGTTAAAGGCTAAAGGTCTGTGGTGTGCGTTCACTCACTGCGTGGGAACGTGGGCACGTTGTCGTTGACATCTGTCAGCATCACAGTGACTGAGGTGGTTCCTGTCAGACCTCCACTCAGACCCACAGAGTCTTTAGCTTCAACACACAGCAGGTAGAGGGCCTGCAGCTCCCTGTCCAGGTGAGGCACAGCCACACGCACCACACCTGGAGAGAGACACACACTGTCTGTTATGTAAGGGTTAGCCCTAACAGGACAGGGACAGACATACTTGGATTTCATCACCAATAAACGCTTCAAATCTTCAAACTACTCCACTCTGAATTACTATTCTTCCACATACCTTCAGTTTCAGACTTTAAATCCAATATTTTCCTAGTTGTATATGATGTGTAATATATCAACATTTAAAGGTGAAGTAAGCAATGTATTCATACAGTGATCACTTACATAGTGTGCACGTTTCATAAAGCCGATCTCTGAGTCATCCACTCTGCATCTAATCGGCAAATAAACTTTTCGGGGATCCTACTACTCATAACCAATCAGAAGAGAGAACGCTACAAACCGGCACCCGTCTCACTGCCGGTGCACGCGCAGAGCGACAGTCAGTGAATGTTTATGCGCCTACAATGAAGGAGCAGGTAAAAATCCTTCCAAATGTCTGTTTTGATGGTTTCTATATTCATACTGAATCTAAAGGGAACTTCCATACTGTATGCCTAAATATTCACAAAAAATATGGAAAAAAGTTCAATGTATTTGCTGCCTGGCCAGTGAAAATATGCAATGGCCCAGTAAAACTACTGGCCTAGCGGTCCCATCATGTTACATTGAACCCTGACACACAGTATATAGTGGGTGTGTCCAGGTGAGCTCACCTGTCCGTGGCTCCACACTGAAGAGCGGCTGTCCCTCCACCAGACTGTAAACCATCCGGGCTGAGGTCCCATACGTCGGATCATCAGCGTCTGTAGCTACGACCCTCACTACAGACGTACCTGCAGACACACACACGCACACACACACACACGTGACAAGGTCTCACTCTATCAGCTGATCCTCAAAAATATAGAAGTCAACTCAACAACTTCTAAAGAGTGAGAACATTCAGGTCCATGTTTAACACGTGAAGATTTTCACATTAAAAGTCTGTTTGGACTCGGGTTTTCACAATAAGAGCGCGGGTCTTCCCTAGAACAGCAGTGGTTTCCATAGTAACTCTCTGACTCACCTACAGGCGCCCGCGCTCTGCGACCCAGGCAGTGTACGGCCCGTCCAGGAACAGCGGTGCGTTGTCGTTGATGTCTTGGACCTTTATAATGAAGTGAGACTCTGGTTCTATAGGCCTGTCTGTCAGCCTGTCCCTGGCCTGGGCCCGGAGGCGGTAGGACGCCTGCTGCTCCCGGTCCAGCCGCCGCAGCGCGTGGAGGTCTCCGGTGCTCTCGTCTAGAGAGAAGATGGAACTCGCTCCGTCTCCGCTCAGCACGTACCGCACACGGCCGTCACCTCGGTCTGAGTCAGAGTGCAGCTGAGGACAGAAGGAGGTCAGTCGGTTTAGTCAATGTACACTTGGCACATTGAAAAGTGTCTTCTCTCACATCCCCTCTCAAGTTCCCACACTCCAGAGGGGGTCCTCACACAGGGTCAGCCTTAGTACAGCGCCCCTGGAGCTGTTTGGGGTCAAGGACACAAAGGCATGGTGGGCACCGTGTAATAGCAGCAAACACTAATTTTACTACTAACAACTTCCTGTCCGGAGCTAGGGATCCAACCATGGTTACTGGGAGGAACCAGAGACCTCATGGTTACTGGAAGGAACCAGAGACCTCCTGGTTACTGGGAGGAGGAAGCAGAGACCTCATGGTTACTGGAAGGAACCAGAGACCTCATGGTTACTGGGAGGAACCATGGTAACTGTTGTTAAATGGTGTATGACCAAGCCCCAACCTCAGCGATTTTTACCAGCATCCAATAAGGAAGTGACCACAACTGTAGTAACCAGGAAGTGCCACTGGGGGGTGGTACCAAGACCGAGCAGTTTTTCTTTGACTCACTTGTTAGACAGGCCGTTTTCAAAGTCTTATTAAACCTATTTACAGCCTGGTCCACAAAACCATTTTAAAAATCTCACAAAATGGCGACGCGCACAAACCAGGATTATTGGATGCCATGTGAATAACTGAGGTCAGCCCGGATGCTACATCCATATTATTTACTATCTATGTGTATGACGTGACACATTATCGCCCCCTGCTGGCCTGACATCATTATGTCAGCGTTTTCAAACGTTTATTTGTGTTGTCATGTGAACGGAGAGATATTGTAAAACACGTTGTGTGTATGGGAAGGGTTGGATATCAATAAATCAGCGGTTTTAACTGATACAAGGATCCAGAGTGATAGTCACCTTGCCGACGTACAGCGGCTCGTCTCCGGTGAACTCCTCGACCACAAAGAACTGGTTCCAGACCCAGCTCCTCTTCCTGCGCTGTGGTTGGTCGGCTGGGAGTCGCTCTGTGTCTGGACCAATAAGAGCCATCGCCTCGGTGCCTGGCTCCTCCCACACACACAGCAACGCACTGAGCATGCTCACACACAGGCAGTTCATACCGGTTCTGTGTTAGGGTTACCAGGCCACAATAAAAAACACACCTTATTTTCCTTGAGGACGAACACTAGGGCCCGTCCGATTTATCCGGCCGATTATAGCACATCTCCGAAAAAAACGGCAATCGGCAAAATGGCCGATTTTTTGCAGATTTTTATTTTTTTAATTCAAGCAATCAAGTTGAGTGAAATGCATTTCTGCCCCGGAGGTAGCCTACATGCATAGCATTACAGTTACAGCCTATTAACAGCAGCAGCAGATGTGTTGTAACAGTAATACATTGGATTATTTCACACTTGACAGTTTCCCCTGACACCAATAGCAGTCATTGGTCATCTCTTGACTGTTAATAGTAATTGATAGAATATATATAGTGCTTTATTGGAGGTCATTCAAAGGCACTTTACATCATATATAAAGAAAATTTTACTTGTAGAAAAAGAAAACAAAATACAGACAAATTAAAAGATAAGGTTTGGAGTGGAGTCAGGTGTCATTATGCTTTCTTAAAGATGCTTAATGTCTGAGTTTAAAAAGACGTCATGTCACTTTAGACATATTTGTAACACTTTTTCTTTTAGATAATGCATATTTCACTTCATAAAAGGTTCCTGTACAACTATTGACTGTAACAAGTAATTATATATATTTAAGGGTTCAAAAAAGTACATTTTTTCAATATATATTTTGGGGTTTAAAAAAATAATCGCCCGATTTAATCGTCATGGTAATTTTTCTCTGAAGATAATCGGCATCGGCACTCAAAAATCGGCTCCAACCACTACACACCTTAATAGAGTTCTATATAAATTTAAATGGACTAACTTACTAAAGCCAGACATACATTTACTCAGAAACATGATGTTAGTGTACAAGTGGACAGAAGGTTAGGGGTTAAACATCACAATGCATATAAACATGCTTTGGTTCTTACCTTCAGATCAATCCCGTCTCTCTCTGATGTCTGTCTGTGTGTGTGTGTGTGTGTGTGTGTGTGTTTGAGAGAGAGATGGAGAGAGAGTGTGTGTGTGTGATGGGTTGATGATTAAACTGTCTGTTCTCATCTGAATGTTATAAATAAATATTATTTATAAACGACAAAGTGTCATAAACACGAACACGTCCCAGAGCCACTGGAGGGTTTCTCTGCTGCACCTGAGTCTCACACGCTGCCTCCAGGTGCAACACACACACACACAAACCCAGGCGGAGGTCGACAGATGTGTCATTATTACTTAAGGTGTGTTCAGAGGTAATTGCTCAACATAGTGTGTGTGTGAGTGAGTGTTTGTTTAATTTTCTGCTCTATTTAACAGCTGTATTCTGAATCTTCAGTTTATTTTCTCTCAATATTAAGATTTTTTTTTAAATTAAAACAATGAGTTTGTATAAACTTGTGTTAGTGCCTCCTGCAGGCGGCACACGTCATGACGACTCAGTGATTGTATCCAAGAGTACCTATTTGCAGACCCATGGAGAAAACGGACCTCCACTACACCGGAAGCAAGATGGGGCCACGCCCCAAACTCATTTCATTGGTCAGAATTGTAACCTACTCTGAGTTTGTTTTCACTTTACGCTCATTTGTCTGTGTACATTCAGT
Source organism: Ammodytes dubius (assembly GCA_026122265.1). Classification (NCBI taxonomy): domain Eukaryota; kingdom Metazoa; phylum Chordata; class Actinopteri; order Uranoscopiformes; family Ammodytidae; genus Ammodytes; species Ammodytes dubius. The sequence continues at coordinate 31,254 of JAOPFK010000255.1, read as the reverse complement.
ACACTCTCAGTTTCTCCTGGCGAAAATGAAATCCAAGCTGTGGCCGCCATTGCTACAGTTTTTAATTCAGGTTTTTAAAAGATTTATAAGTTATTAATTGGGTTTTTGATAACATTGTTGGTGAGAAATGTGTGTCATACTTTCACAATCTTCACTCAGTGAATGTGTACGATTTAGTTTGATGGTTATCACGAGTATTATTCTGGGCATCGCAAGGTTTGTTTATCTTTGATCAGCTGCTTGAACAACGTGCATTTGTTGATAGCAGAGATTGCACTGATTGTGAATTAAACATACGGATTTCAGAAGATGTACACAAAGCTTCGTTGATTCATCTTCTACCTCAACATCTACTTTTTACCACCGTCCTGGCCACTTGGGACCCTTAACAAACTGACGTATTTTACTGTGTACTAGCACCATAACCGGTGGAAACCGTGTATTATTATTCACCGCTAGGTGAACTCCGGCAGTAAAACAAAAAGAAGAAAACAAATTCAGAGTAGGTTACAATTCTGACCAATGAAATCCACTTCCGGTGGAGCTCCACTTTCCCCATGCGTCTGCAAATAGGTGCCTCTCATTGTATCTGACTGACTGACTGTTCTCATTAGTGTTAAAGGTCACATATTATGCTAAATGCACTTTCTAAATGTGTTCTAACATATCCATGGGTCCACGGTGTGCCTAGAGACTGCCAAAATATTTAAAAAAAATAACAATCTCTCCTTTTCTCACTCTCCCCCTTTCTGAAACCCCCACCCCTCCCCCCAATATACTCCAGTCAGAATTCTCGCCGTCTATTACGTAATAGTTGGCACAGCCACATCCCCATATTTTCTTTATATGTCCATGCTTCCCCCCCAGAAACGTCCACCGTGCACTAGTCTAAAATAACCCCACTCCCCCATTTCTTATTGGTCCACGGCCCGAGATCCGATGGAAAATTTTCCGAGCGACAGCCATGTTGTTTTCCCTGCTAAGCGACAAGATGCCCTTAGTACAGCCTGAATGTTACATACACCAACACAGAATGCTTTTACTCATACTCCACTAATTTATCTTAAAGGTCACATATTATGCTAAATGCACTTTTTAAATGTGTTCCAACATATGGGTCCACGGTGTGCCTAGAGACTGCCAAAATATATTAAAAAAAAATAAATCTCTCCTTTTCTCACTCTCCCCCTTTCTGAAACCCCCACCCCTCCCCCCAATATACTCCAGTCAGAATTCTCGCAGACTATTACGTAATAGTCGGCACAGCCGCATCCCCATATTTTCTTTATATGGCCATGCTTCCCCCCCAGAAACGTCCACCGTGCAGTTGTCTATGATAACCCCACCCCTCCATTTCTTATTGGTCCACGGCCCCGAGATCCGATGGAAAATTTTCCGAGTGACAGCCATGTTGTTTTCCCCGCTAAGTGACAAGATGCCCATAGTAGCCTACAGCCTGAATCAGAGCCGGCCCAAGCCTTCAGGGGGCCCTAAGCGAAATATGATTAGGGGGCCCCTCTCCAATGTTAGCGCTGCTGAAATTATAGATCTTTGTTAAATATCATTCACACACCCAGTGTTTTCCGCTAGTGCCTCCACTGTGCAGCTGTGCGAAAGTATTAGACAGCGGAGATTCAGACCCTCCTAGGGGGGTCCGGGGGTATGCCCCCCCGGGAGATTTTTTTAACCTTTTTAAAGTGAAATGCATGAATCTGGTGCACTTTGAGAGGAAAATTAAGAGGCTAAATCTGAGAAATTTAGTGTGAACAAATAATTTGGAGACACTGGGTCAGATGAATTAGAAGCTATTGAAGAAGGACACATGGATTTTCCATAAAAATATTAATATAAAATAAAATATTATGGAGGGTCCTCTGGGTTGGGCTTGGAGCTCTTTTCCTTTGACGAGACATATTTCTCTGTAATAGTGAATGCATTTAAATGCAGTGAGAGGAACGAAGCAGAAGAACTCTTGTCCAGCTACTGTATCTTTTTTTCCACAAACGAGGCTGAAATAGGCTATAGACTATACACAACTGAGGGCAGCCTCATTTCCAATTGTTTTTAAATAAACTCAATACACACTGTGCATGAATGTGAACGTGACATGATCAGATAATTTCAGATTACCTCACAGATTTTTAGGCTATTAATTATCTAGACCAAAACATTTTATTCCTTTTTTTATGATAACTCACATTTGCATAATGTGATGTTAATATCAAACACACAAACTAATTTTTTTTTTTTTTAGGGGGCCCCCCTGGCGGTCGGGGGCCCTAAGCGACCGCTTAGTTCGCTTATGCCTCGGGCCGGCTCTGGTCTGAATGTTACGTACACCAACACAGAATGCTTTTGCTCATACTCCACTAATTTATCTTAACCACAGCAGTCTATGCCTCGTTTTTAATAACACAACGGATAGGAAGCTACCTGTGCTTTTTTTTAAACGGTGAAACTAAAATAATAGTTTTTATTGGTAGTTTTGCCTGACTGGTGTATAGCTATTAGCTTTGGGACAAGCAACCAGCTTTTGCTCATAACACGCTGTTTATATTCCCCACAGCATTCTGAAAATGACTCGTTTTTAACATGACAAAGGATGGGAAGATATTCCTGTAGAAATCACACTTTGAAGCTACTGTTTTCACTGGTTTATATCGTCTTGAGTCTTATTTTTAGTGTTAGCGCCCATGTAGCTTCGGTTGTAGCACCAAGTTTTGCTCCTAATACACTAACTTAGCTTTCCCCTTGCAGTCTAATAATTGCCTCGTTTTAATAACACAACGGATAGGAAGCTACCTGTGCTTTTTTTTAAACGGTGAAACTAAAATAATAGTTTTTATTGGTAGTTTTGCCTGACTGGTTTATAGCTATTGGCTTTGGGACAAGCAACGAGCTATGGCTTCGCTCCGGGTAAAAACTGTGTTTGCAGTCACGCAGTGTCTCTCTAGTATCGCGAGAGCCCATGGACATATAAAGAAAGCCCGGCAGGGAGGTGGGAGGGGCCAGCCAGATCGCACAAATATAGGTCATCCTGAGACCAGAGGACAATCACGGTATAGAGCAGGGTTTCTCAACGGGGGCGTTCGTACAACCTAGGGGGGGCGCTGGGACCAGGCTGGGACACAAGAATTTTTTTTCTTCTAATAAATATATTTTAAACTTTCTTAAAAATCTTATAAATCTTTTGACTGCAAAAATAGGTTACCTGAAATAAACAGCCTATTTTAACTTTTCATGTTTCTAACCCCTCAACCTCTTTTTAACTATTCTCTCCACTGAAGCAGCAGCCCTATGACAGCAGCAAAGCACAGCTACGTCATGAGCGCTAGTTCGCGGGATAACTGTTCAACAACCAATGAAAACGTACACAATTCATTGTAACATATTCAACTTTAATAACATAACATAAACAAACATGGCGGATAGCAAGAAAAAGTGCCGGCAGTACAATGCCAATTACAATAGTTATGGATTTATCCCGTCACCGATGAACACCACTTTACCAATGTGCCTGCTCTGCGATCAGGTGTTCTCTAATGAGGCCATGAAACCCTCGCGACTACAAGATCATTTAGTGAAAAAACATCCCGAAAAATCAGCTAAAGATCCATCCTACTTCAAGTCTCTGACGGCCCACCATCAACTCTCTGTTCGCCCAGAACGTCAATCAAAGCGAAACCGGGTTGGTGGCGTCCTACAACATTGCTTTATTAATTGCTAAGTCTGGCTTACCTTTCACTGTGGGTGAGTCTTTGGTAATCCCGGCAATAAAAGAAGCAATATCGACAGTCATGGAGCGGGATGCTGCGCCAGTCATCAAAGCCATCCTGCTCAGTAACGATACTGTTGCCCGGCGCGTACGGGAGATGTCGCTCGACACTGAGCAGCAGCTGTGTGCCACCCTGCATGCGTGTCCCTTCAGCATCCAGTTAGATGAGACAACAACTGCCGACAACAATGCCCTCTTAATGGGCTATGTTCGGTACATGTCTGGGGGGGATCTCAAGGAGGACTTCTTGTTTGGGCAGTATCTCACCACCGACACACGCGGACAGAGCATCTTCACCGCCCTGGCCGAGTTCCTGCAAGAGAGGGCCATCCCGATGGAGAACATCATCGCCTGTGCCACGGACGGAGCGCCGGCTATGGTCGGCAGGTACCGCGGCTTTGCGACGCTGCTGAAGAATCAGGTGCCACATGTGCTTACCTTGCACTGTGTACTGCACCGTCACAACTTGGTGGCAAAGCACATATCCGACTCGCTCCATCAGTCCCTTAATATGGCGGTCAAAGCGATAAACAAAATAAAATCCCATGCGCTTAATGACCGGCTCTTCAGGCAACTTTGTGGAGAGAACGACGAGTCTTTTCAGCGCCTCCTATTCCACACAGAGGTGCGCTGGCTCTCCAAGGGGAACTGTTTGGCCAGGCTGTGTGAGCTGTTCCCCACTGTCCTCGAATTCCTGGAGAAGACCGACGACACTTTGAAAGTCCAGCTATGGGGCTGCCGCCACGACGTCTTCTATCTTTCCAACTTCTTTGGGAAGATGAACGAAGTGTCGCTGAAACTCCAGGGAAATGGTGTGACGCTAATCCATTCAAAGGCCGCCATACGCACTCTCCTCGCGAAGCTGGAGCTGTATGGACACAATTTGAGCAGGCGCCAGTTCAACAACTTCCCACTGTTGGCTAAGGTAGGCTAATAATTATTTATACAATCTGATTGGCCGAAACGTTTAACTAGCCTACATGTGTCACTCCGCTCTACAGGTGTTCCTTATTACTGCCACAGTGTTTGTTGCTTAGCAACAGTTAAATCCCAGTCTCGGATCTATTTTTGTTGGCAGGGTAAAAAAAAAAAATTTCATAAACAAACAAATCATAATCTTTTGCTGTCGCTGATTAGCCTACTGTTAACAAATAAATGTAGTAGGCCTACTGTTGTATAAAAGCAATAGCCTATAACACCGGAGGTCGTGCTGAATATCAGCTGTGATTATTTTCGGCATTCGGCCCGCTGCCTTGTAGCATGTGATATTGCTTAATTATTAGTCTGCCATTGTCATCAATAAAATAACTTAAGCCCTACTGTAATGACTTACATTCAGGTGTTGGATAAACTGACCGATGACCATCTGGTGGTGTACGCGGACCACTTGAAGGCCGTCAAGGCTGATATGGAGGTCCGCTTCAGCGATCTGGACCAGTTGGCCGTTCCCGATTGGGTGATGGAGCCGCTCCAACACGACGCAGCCAGCAGCGAGGAGGCCATCCAAGAGAGCCTCATTGACCTCCAGAATGACGCTGAGGCGACGGCCACGTTTTGCACCTCTGGTTGGCGAGCATTGTGGATAGCACACGGACAGCGTTTCCCTCTGTTGTGGGAGAGAGTCCACCTTCTCCTCCTTGCTTTCCCCACGTCCTATCTCGTTGAGCTGGGATTCAGCCAAGCACTGCACATGCAGTCAAAATATCGCAACCGTCTCAACCTGGTCAGCTCTGGTGCTCTTCGATTGAAATTGACGTCTCAGTGTCCCAACGTCAAGGCGCTGGCAGCGGGCCACCAACCGCAGGGCTCTCACTAATTTATTATCCAGCTGCTCTGAGCGTTTTCACAAAATGACCGTTGCATTTTACATCCCCAACTTAAATAGGCCTAATTAGGCCTCGTGCACGTTATTCACCTCATAATTAACACAATGTGCATGCTGTTCACGTGATGTGCACCTGTTTTTTTTTCATTATAAAATGACACATGTTGTTACCTACGTTCAATGTTTCTATTGATTAAAAAGAAAAAATTGATTACAACCAGCCACCTGTCAGTGGGTTAAATCTGCCTATCATAGAACAGGCTCATATTGGGATTTTTTTTTAAATAATTCTTATAAGAAACCAAAACTGCACAGAAAATATGTTTTATTGTTGATAGAGGATGTAGCCAAAACATATTCTTAATTGTGTGTGTGTGTTTGTGTTTGTGTTTTTTTTTTTTTTGGGGGGGGGGGGGGGGGGGCGCTAGAGTATCTCGGTAAGGTTAGGGGGGCGTTTGCTCAAAAAAGGTTGAGAACCACTGGCATAGAGGCTTGCTACAATAAATAATCTGAACGGGTTTTTCAGCAAACATCTAAAAAAATAAGTATTAGGGACTACTTAGACCAGTGATTTTCAACCAGTGTGCCGCGGCACACTAGTGAAAATCAAACAGTTGTGTACCGTATCAATGCAGAAAAGCAAACAGTTGTGTACCGTATCAATGTGGTCGTGGCTGTGATATTTGTTTGCTCTGTACTGAACTCATGTTAATGAATTAACTTACCCTTCGTTAATGCAACAACTGGAATATGTGCTATGGTAAGCATGGACCGGCAACAGAAATAAATGAGTCACACCACTCAAAGATATGAATGTATTGTACATATATTATTGGCACCACAAACAAGCATACGTCCGAGTTCTCCCGATCCGCACCAAACAGGCCTAATGTAGGGTTGGTTAGTTGGCTAGCTCTACTGTTTAAAAACAAGTACAAAGAACAAAAAAAAATATTAAAAAAACAACGTGAAGAAGTGTTCTGCTTCTAAACTTTGTAAAAGCGACGTATGTCATGCAGCAATCTGCCAAGGGGACCATCTTTGTGGCCCTTTGCTAGCCAATATGTCCACTCTATCGAAGCCAGGTGGCTTTTTAGCGTCCTCTCTGTGCGGTTTCCCCGCAGTTTACAGAACTGGGACTGAACGTTGACCAAGCCAGCTCAATATTTTGAGTATGGGCTCCTGTGTTCGGGTCAATACAATATTGGCTGTGATTAACAGAGAAATGTACATAACCGCTCTCTTCAAGTGCTGTCATGTACACTCTCAAATTGTCCGTAACAATGGTGGTCCCTTGCCTCACATATTTACGGACAAGCGGAATCAAATGGCGCCTTGACCGTTTCTCCACCAGCCTGAGTATAGGTCTTCTCCTGGTTCCTCTGATCCCCCGCATGCCAAAGACCCCTTTTCTCCTCCTCCATGTGCCTCCAAATCTCCCCCTACCATACTGTAATACAACAGAAAAAACAAGAATATTCTATTAAAGCAGCTACGAGTAACATTTAATATCTTTTAAACAGCCTCATGTTTCCTCTGATAATCATAAATTACCTTTAACAGCAAACGAGACCATCAGTGCAAAGAAAGAAGTTTTTATGGTCGCACACCCAGTCCGATTTCGGTTCGCTCGTGCAGGCACTGTGGTCACATATCCGTATTGGTCGCAGATTTCAGTGTGGCGCAGCAACGCGATTTGAGAAGCCTATCCCTCCAGGTGAGGGAAGGGGAGTGGCAGCCTTGTTTGAGACAGTTATTTGTCGTCATAATACTAATAATATATAAGACTGATAACGGGGCTGAACCATCAAAGAAAAAAAAGAGAATTCAATGAAGAAAAGCTAAAAGGGAGAGTGGTATAGGCTACGGGCGGGACTGCAGTGTTGACTCCTCAATGAATGAGCGGTTGGTACTAACACAACGTTTGCTTTGCTTCACCATCATCAGATTGGTGACCGCCTTCCATTCCGACATACCGCCACTCCGACATTGACGTCTAATTGTCGGAGTGGCGGTACTTTTTTCCATTCCGACATATAAATTCCGACATAGCCTATATCTGCTTATCTCTACTCTCTCTACTCTGTAGGCTATAGCCAATGCAACGTTCTCTTCTCTCTCACACAAGCACCAAAAAAGAAAACGTGAAAATAAAGCTCATTTTGGGTCAAAACAATTTTATACAATCTCTCTGGTGACTTTTTACGACCTACTTGTAGGGGAAACCCCCAGTCTTATATTAAAACCATCACCGCTGCATGTAACAATATTACATTGGTGCAGTTTGTAGCCTATTTATCGATGTAGCGAATTGCGAGACAAGTGCAGGCTGAGCTTTTTTTTCAGCACCCCATGGTGAGAATATGTTCACGCTGCTATGTGCGTCTGTTTTATGTTGGCGAGCCAAGTATAGCCTATATTTTAGAGAAGTTTCACATCAGGCCAGCCTATTATGTAGCCTAGTGATGTGCCGAGTCCTTTTATTTATTTATTTTTGCCTCGCACCCGGCCGAGAGTCAAGCAGCTCCGCCGGGCGGTGGTTTAAAAAAGTATTTCGACCGCTTATTAAGTTCACTCGTTGCTTACAATGGCTTATTCGTTTCCCAGTATATTTTACTTTATTTACAAGACATTAAATAAACAGGACAGCAGATGAATGCAGATGAATGCTGCATGCTTCTATGTCGAGAATGTCAAAAAAAAAAGTATAATAGTGTAACTATAGCCACTGTCGTCTCTGGAGAGACTGCAGCGCCTGCCAACACAATGCAACAAGTATTTTAGCTGCCGTTAGGCCTGCCACACTAGCCATTGTTGAGAAGAAAACCTTAATAAAGACTCGTCATTCAAAAGCAGAACCAATGGAGGAAATGGTACAGTGCATGATGAGACACATTTCTCTAATTTAAATACGTCTGAACATTCCCAAATCATATGTAAAAAAAAAAGTGCTTGGGATTTTCTGTAAAAACATTACTATAATCTATTATTTGTCTGCAAGTCATGTGGGGAGGGTGTGTGTGTCATATGATATTATATTGAACACTGAAATGAGGTTACTTTAAGTTACATTTGACAAAGCAGCCTCCTCTATAAGGGTTTATAAATCATTGCAACAACTATCATCTGGCTGCAAACTCTGCGAAAAACATCAGTATTTCCCCTAAAGACAAAATAGAATTAAGTTCCCCTCAATTCATTCATTCATTTGCCCTGTACATTTGCCCCACATATAACCAAAACCCATTAGCTTATTTGTATTCATTACAAGTACATTAATAAAGAAGTTAATTAACATGAATGAGGCTGCGGTCAATTTTGAGCAGACTAAACATAATTTTCAACTTTGCTATTTTTCACAAGTGTATAATCACTAATGATACATTTAGTATTGAAAACACACACGCACACATGCAAGCTTGCTGATTTTCTCCTGAATTGCACATGAAACTCCACATTGTTGGAGTTAGCCATGCTACTACACACACTAATGTCTTCCTGTGTCCAGCGTTTTCTACATTTCCCCTCCCTAATTGCCTAATAATTTAAACACACTTAAGTTGGCTCATTAGCTGTGTATGAAGACTTGAAGAGGGAAACACCTGTTCATTTACTTAATGAACTCCAAAAACTATGTTCAGGGGCAAGAAAATAAACCCAGACATAACATAGCGGTCTCAAGGCATACAAACCTTTTACTCTAATAGTAAAAAGCAAACATCAGCATTTATGCTTTTGTTAATCTACGTGTAGCTGTTTTCTTGGACAGTAAATCAAGTGTTTCCTCCCTTTTGTTCTTTTTTGAGTTGTAAAATAAAGGCAATAATTTTTTGAAGTCGCGAGTGCTTGGAGATTATTGGAAGCGAGTCGAGCTGACCTCGCCTTCTGTACAGCCTAGATGATAAGACGATGATACTGTCATAATTCAGAATGTAGGCTATAACAGGTTTCAACATGTTAAAATAAAGTGACAGCTGCGCTAACTTGATCAAGTAGCCTTAAGGTCAATATTTTTACAGTTGTGAATGATGATGCTGTATTATTCTACTTGTTAAACATGAAGGCTATTGCACCCAGATTAATGCGCGTGCATGTCAATGAGCAGGGCCTCGCATGCTTGATCCTAAAACACTCCTGTTAGTAAAAAAAAGAATGATATATGCCTATACAACTAGGTTTATTAATCTGAATGTTGAGCATGTTCATGATGTGTAAGGTGGCCGCCTATGCGACAAGAGGGCTGAGAACTAGCCTACTGATCAGATAAATGATCGATCAAACGTAAAATCATCAGGAAATGATAAAAACATCCCGATGGAGATTTATATGGAGTGATTTTGCTTTAAACTGTACAGGTGTATTAACATGAAACAAACATAAACCAAAACACCTATTATCAGAAATACTATTTATTCAAAATTAACAATGCAGCACTGGACTGCCTCCCAATACTCCTCCAGTGTCCTTCCTCCCATGTGGTACTGCTGCCGCAGCCGCTGAAGCCTCTCCTCCAGCCTCCTCCATTTCCTCCTCTGTGGTGAGGCAGGATCCCCACGCTCGGCTCTTCCGCACTGGGCCTCCACACGCCCGCTACTCATCCTTTAGTCGACGGATGAAAAACCACAGTGACGGGTGGCGCCGCTCCATCCCTGAGCATGCATATGACGCATTCTTGACAATATGTATAGCCTACACCATAATATTGAATGAGGAAGAGAAAAATGTCTGAGGTTAATTAAGAATGTCGGGCTTGCATGGGCTCGGATGTAGCCTATAGGCCTACCTTCAACGCGGTTGTTCGTCCGGTTGTCAGACCCACGGCTAAAGACGTTCCACACGGCTGGGGGGAAGAGGGCGTTGTCCCCCACATATGTGTGGCGCATGTACCCGATGAAATCGGCGAGTCCTGGGTGCACACCTATCAGACGTATGGTCTGCCTGGAGGTGGCCATCAAATTAAAATTTTGCCGGACCACGGCAAGGCAGGTAGCCCACCGCCATGGCCTTCCGGACCCATCTCTTGAGATGCCTGTCATTCCGGTAGGGACCTGCAAAACGTTTATATGGAAAGATAAGGGACAGCTTGAGTGCCGCATAACATATTGTTATTGTTTTATAACACATTCTTTTTATTATTAATAATAATAATGATGATTATTATAGCACTAATTATAACAGGCCTATCTATTATCTATTAATCACACCAAATGATCCTTTGCCTTGTTAATAAATGACCACTTAGCCTACCTGACAGGCCAAGCTCCTGCACTTTGTGCCACAGACTCTGGCAGAAGTGGAAATAACAGCCCGCTGTGCGGACTGTTGGCACCTCTGCCCGCAGTGCCTCCATCATTGCCATTTCAAAGTCCGTGACTGCTTGCTCTGGCATCCATCTAGACCAGGGGTGTCCAAACTTTTTTCACTGAGGGCCACATACAGAAAAATCTACGAAGGGCCGGGCCACTTTGCAAAAATAACACATTTATCAGGACATGTAGCTGCTCTGATGTTTAGTTTCATAGTGTTTTCATAAATTGTAATCCTTCTTCACGGCAACACTTTACTTGCACATTAAACAGATACATCCCCCCTCTTGTTAAATGCCATTGATTTAAACACCCAGTGTTTTCTGCTTTTGCGTCCAATGTCCAGCTGGGTGAAAATAGTAGCCAGCCGAGATCCCGACCCTCCAAGGGGGGTCCGGGGGTATGCCCCCCCGGGAGATTTTTTAAGTTTTTAAAGTGAAATGCATGAATCTGGTGCACTTTGAGAGGGAAATTAAGAGGCTAAAGCTGAAGAATTTTGTATGAAAAAAAATGGAGACACTGTGTCAGATGAATTAGAAGCTATTGGAGAAGGACACATGGATTTTCCATAATGATATTAATTTAAAATAAAATGTTATGCAGGGTCCTCTGGGATGGGCTTGGAGCTCTTTTTCTTTTTTGGGACATATTTCTCTGTAATATAATGAGTGCATTTAAATAATTAAAAAATTAAAAGGGCCATATTACATTATATTTTAAAAATGTGCCACGGGCCAATCAATCAGTTTTGACAACCCTGCACTAGTGGGTTAACTAAGAAATGCAAAAAAAGAAAAAGGGCCATATTACATTATGTCTTTCAAATCGGCCGCGGGCCAATAAAAAGCGGGCCGCGGGCCGCAGTTGGCCCGCGGGCCGTAGTTTGGACACCCCTGATCTAGACAGACAGAAAATAAAGAAGGTTACTGTTGCCAGGATACAGTGATCCTGCAAACACTGAAAGACAGACACGTACACACACACAAGCATACACACCGTTCTCCCGTGAGACGCATGATTCTTCTCCTCACATGCCTCAGCACAGCCTTGTACATGTCCTCAGTTTTCCCGGACATAAGGACCATGACCAAGGGGATTGGCTCCAGCACTGCTACTGTACTTTTTTTTCTTTTCGTCTGGTAGGCAACTTCTTTTTCTTTTTTCCTCCATTGACAGGGCTGTCTCCGTTGGCAGCAATCAGGGTTGCTAGGCAGCACAGGAGCGACAAGTCGTCACGCAAGGTAACGGCTTGTTACGTAAACCGGAAATGCTCGTAAACGGAGACCTGCGGAGACCGTCCCGTTTAACAAGGCTCGTTGGCCTTAAAACCGGCCTTAAAACCAGCCTTCATAGGCTATAGCCTTCATAGACTGCGAGACCACGTCCTACCAAGTGCGTGGTCTCTGTAATGGGATACAGCCATAATCTTTCAGCTCCGCGAGAGTAGCTGCATCAACTCATTGCAATCAGGTGTGTGTAGCACTGACTGGCATTAGTTGATGCTGTCACTAACCACTCTCACGGAGCCGAAAAGAGTCCATGCCCTCACATTTTCAACACACGGACATGCACTATATTGCGTCCTTCTCATTTGACACTTGCACGCCTGGCACGAGCTAGAAAACAGCTTTGTGTCAGCGGGCGTCTCGTAGTGACTTTAAATAAAAACATTTTAAACCTAGAACATTTAAAAGTCAAAGATTTGGTTTGCACAAGGACGCTTTACAAAAGTACAGGAAGATAAAAAGAAAATATTAACACGAGCAAGGGCTGAACAATGAATAAATAAACACAAAAAAAATCACAATAGAAACTGGTGGATTAATTAAAATGCCAAAGTTAACAGGCCATAAGCCTTAGTGACGATATGGTGCTCAAGAAGGTTTTTTAAAAGTGTACACAGAGTCAGCGTTACGGATTTTGGCACAGAGAGTAAAGGCCAAATTCCACCGGCTGCCTCTCCGGTCCTTCTCCGCTCCAGCACGGCAGCAGAGCTGTCAGGTTAATACTTTAGTCAGTGGGTGAGTTTCCACCACGTCCGCTGCACCGTCTCTCTGCTCCGCTGCTGCCCCAGCTGTCCGGTGAAATACGCACTGCTTCTATTTTTGCTGGATACCGGAGCTCACCGCATCAATTTAACACAGAACACATCGAGATAGACAGGAACACAGACGCCAACAAAACAATAAAACCTCCGGTTAATTTTCAAAATAAGACACTCAGTGTTCACTGCAGGTAACAATCTCAAAACAGAGACACATACAAGCATGTCCACTGTTCTATTACTCGTTCGGATGGGAACAATAACCTTCCGTGCGTTCGTTGTAGTGTAAATACCATATAGGAGAATCATACTATACTAAGAGACTGTACTCCAGCTGTTCAGCGGAGCTGGCCGGTGTGTCAGATCAACTGGTGATCAGGGTAACTGGTGGTGGTAGCTCAGTCGATGCCTGATCAAAATCCCGCAAACGTCAAATGTTTAAAATGTTCATGTTGGCCGTAAGAATCCGATCTACCTAATATCGGTTTACACTTCTATAGCCTACAGCCTTTTAGTGGAATGTACAACGTGAGGTAAGATTTGTGTCACATAACGTAAGTAACGTTAGTTACGTATTGTAACTAGATTCTATGAGTATAGGCACAGCCTTTTAAGGCTATCGCTATTGGGTTTATCCTTGGCGCTAGCCGTAGCAACTGAAAAATGAATAATCCCCGCCCACCAACAGCGTGGGCCTCTAATACGTCCGCAGTCCGCGCATATAAGCGGACGCCGGTGTAGGTGTCACTACCCGATCCGTACCGCCTACCCGATCCGTACTCTTCCGGGTCTGCGTCATGTCTGCGTCCGGGGTGGAAAACTACGGCAACACCACTTGGAAATACAGCAGGGGGATACAGTGTTAAACTCAAACACAATTTAAAAGCTTGATAGCTGCTCTTAGCTGCGTAGCGAGTAAGCTAACTAGATAGATGGTGTGAAACTCTAACAACTTTTAAAAGATCGCGATAGCTTAGCAAGTATGCTAACTAGAGAGATATATGGATTTATTTATTTCTCTTTATGTAAGGTTTCAATACGTGTTTTACGTTAGCCTTAATCGCGATAGCTTAGCAAGTATGCTAATTAGAGAGATAGATGGATTTATTTATTTCTCTTTATGTAAGGTTCAAATTACGTTTAGGTTTTTTACGTTAGCCTTATAGTAGTCATCTCTCATTAACCGAAAGGTTCATTCACCCGTTGTCTCCTAAATAATGTTTAATAAAGATAATTGATTGTGATACTTCAGTGACCTCCTCGTTTTGTGTCCATACATTGCTCTCTATCTCCTCTAACCCAGAGGCAAGGTTTATTACAGTAGTCATCTCTCATTATGTAAGGTTCAATTATTTATTTTCTACACTTGGTTTGTACTTATAGTTTAGCAAGGTTTAACCACCGTTTCAACCCCATTTATGTATTTAAACATTAAATTAGTATTTTAGTTTAATGTACTCTAGTATGTATTTTAAGAAATAATACTTGACTATTTTATGTATTATTTTATTGAAAGAACACCTATCCCTTGGGTTCACTGTTATTTTACATCATATCATTTCATCATGATATTTATCAGTTAATTTTTTTTAAAGCGTGGCTCTGATGTACAATTTCCAGCACCAGTAGCCTGCAGCGCTGCAGCACTGCCATCTACTGTCCAAACAGCAAACATGCCTACTCACTCTCATTTCTCATTGGAAATAGTTCACTTAATGTGAGACACTGCAGGTGAATAGGGTACACTTTTGGAATAATAGATAGCATGAAACTCCGCTAGTTGATTACTTACATTAAAACAATACTTATTTTTGTAAAACAACTTTTTCAGAATTGTTTGAATGAATATACAGTTTTTGCCATTTGTAACTTATTATGCATACATTTGCGTCTTTTTAATATCCAAAAATCTAGATGTTGAATAAAGCCAGTGTTGAATCTTAATTTTCATTCATTATTTTTATTAATTATGTGATTGACATTCAGATTGACATTCAGATGGGGTCCAGGATGGGCTGCACGATGGGGTCCTGATAACAGACAGGAAAAAAGTGTTAAAGAGATGTTCACGTTCCAATCCCCATACTTCCCTAACATATAGGCCAATAGAAAAACATTACGTTTGTCCCTATTATGAATATGCACCATGTTAAAATAAAATATGTAAATATACTGTCCTGTTAGTGCTGCTATAACATTCAGCAAATAGTAACATTTATTTTTTCAAAGTTTAAGGTTCTGGAATTATGATATCCTTAGTCTGGATTTTTTTCTCAAGTGATTTTATACTTCTTTAGGCATGAAAAGAAAAAATATAACTTCATTTTTTTTAAACACACATTTTTCAGAGAGTTTTACACATGTCCACTCGGGTGGACTCCATGCGTTTTGACTTCTCAAATTTGCCCTTATTTATTTAACAAAACAGTGAAAACAATGCTATATTATCTGAAAACTATAAAATTATATATATTTTCAATGCCTGTTCACATATATAAACATATTCCAATACTTCAATCTAATGCAAAAGTGTGGAATAATTTTTTCAATCAAAATTTTCTATGAAAATAACAGACAACTTTTTCCTTGATTCTCCAATTTCTCTTTTTCAGGTGTAATTCAGTAGTACAGCCTACTGACTTGTACATCACTTCATCAAAGCTATTTTTATATGAAAATTGGCATCATAGTGACACCAACTGTTTTACACATAATGGAATAATCTGGAAAAAATGTTTTTTTTTTTACACAAATACTTCAAGTTGCATTCTAATAACATGAATCAATTGATTTAAAACCAAAAAGTTACAGCAAAGTAAGCTTTTTCAAGCACAACACATCTGCAGTATGTATAATTAGTGGTATTTATTGAAGTCCTTGATGCATGACGTCCAATTTAGTGGACAGGTGATTAAACATAATTTCCTCCCAATGTAAAATCAATAATTGGAAATTTTAACAACTATATGACTCCTAAGATGTTACTTGATGTTGCCATATTTTTTTTACCTGCCAGGCTCTCCTATTTTCGAAGTATTTACAGGATATTCCTGAGCTGCTCAACTTTTCTGCTCCCTGTCGGCCATCTTGGTTTTGACTAATTGTGGCTGCTCTTACAATGGTTGGCCACTGGTTGGCAATGCATTGGATGACACACAAGAGTCCACTGTAGTGGCTGATATGCAACTAGGCGATCTACACCCATGCATATTCAAGAAAACAGCTTTTGAATAGCTGTCCACTGTAGTGACCACTATGCGTGAAAGGGTTAAGGACATGCATCGTTAATAAAGACTAACAGATGATTAATGGTAGAAGAAAAAAGTAAGCCAATGGATAAGTGACTGACCCAGGGTTGTGATGCAGCTGCTCTGCCCGACATGGGCCCAAGGAGCTACAGTTGATGGGGTGGGTGGTGGAGAGCAGAAAGAAAGGGAAAGAACGGGAGGAGGAAGAGCAGCTAGCGAACAGGTTATGGCAAAAAACCAGACCACCTTCTCCCGACCTTCTTCGCAATTTACTCCCTTTGAAGGTGGTCTCTAAGGCGGTTAAAAATGCTATCTATATAAAATGCCATTCCCCGAGGAGACAAATGGACTCTGTCGGCTAAAAAAAAGTCCTGGAGTGTCATACCTAATGTGAGGGTGGGGAATCAGTCCTCCATTACCTTATGTAAAACCAGACATAGCACTGTTCACAAACCGTCTGGCTTTGTCAAGCAATCCCGGGCGCCGAGTCGCCCTATAATGGCACCTTGGGGTGAGGGCGGAAAAAAGTATTGTCATCGCCAGGTGAAGGCAATGAAGGAAGAGCAGGTCCTCCTTAATTTCCTTCACCAGCTCTACACTCTTAACCACCCCCAAGTCGTTGCCACCGCAGTGAATGACCAAGACATCCGGCACTACTCTTCCTTTACCAAGAATTAAAAAAAAGAGATTGAGAAGGCCTCTCCACCGAAGCCCACCCTTCCCAAACCAGCAGACGGTTGTCTTGTCCGGATGGACTCTGCCTTTCGCTCCCTGGGCACAACGCCGGACATAGCTGTCCCCCAGGACCCACACCAGCGCTGTGGAAACAAAGTAAATGTTAGCTCTATCATTATGGATAATACAAAATGTATTATAAGCAGTGGTTGGGTTACAATAATTGGAATGTTGAAATCACCTGGCCAAGAAGTTTTCTTACTCTCTCTCCTGCAGCCTCCTCTCCCTCCTCTCTCTCTGTCTCTCTCGCTCTGCCTCTCTCTGTCTGTCGCCTCTTTCTCTCCTTTCTAACGTTGTACCTGAAAAAAGCCAGAAAAAAAACACATGAGATATCAGATATGACATGAGACTGAATTGAGAGAATAAAAAAAGACTTTTCACCAGAGCTGAGAATGATACGATCCAAATATTTTAAAAAAAAGGTCAAAACAAGATTGTGATTCATAATATGTCCTGAAGGGGAAGACAAACTGCACTTACAGGGGCACCTCCTCCTGCGGGGTATAGCCCCCCCTAACCTTCCTGGTCCTCCTCCACGTGCCAATCCGGCCTCTGGGACCTGGGAATGTTCCCTAAGGAGCAACAGGGACACCATTAGAGAGAGTACCTGTAGCAACACAGAAGCTTGCAGGAAATAATGACTTACTGGAAGACCAGCCAAAGGGTCTACTGTGTTGTATTTCCATGTTGGAACCACATATGTATCCACAACGTGGATGTCTTTTCCCTGTATTGATTGAGATGAAATATTCATAGTAATTAGTGCACCAAGTGGAAACCTCAATACAAAACTGTTAAAATGATTTGGAAAAAAAATAGTGGTGGGCCGTTATCGGCGTTAACGTGCTGCGTTAACGCCAGACTCTTATCGGCGATAAAAAAAATATCGCCGTTAATCTCTTATTCCCTCCAGGGCCGATGGCTGTTCGCCGTCGGGGTGAACCCCCTTCCGTGTGTCATATTTTTAATTTTAATTTTTTGAATCGCCAAATACACGTAATCTATCTATGGTCTATTTTCATATTTAACTGGTGCTAATTATTACATTAACTCTAATTAGCGTAGTGTCTGCTACGTTGCATCTCTCCTCTCCTCTCTGCTCCGTTTTGTGAAGGGGGGCGGGGCTCCACTGCCGATACACACACATACACACGCAGACTCGGCACAACACCGGTGAGCACACACACCCAGAAGAGAACTACACGCAGTAGGTTGGTGAGACAGAACGTCCAAAAGCCAACGAATAGCCTACATTATAAATGGAGTGAAGTCTACCCCGACCGTCTGAAAAGCAGCGAAAATATCCGCGTTTTTTAAATGCATTATGCACCAAACGTGAATCTAGTAGCGAGGATGCTAACGTTAGCTCTGCTGCTAGTAGCCTACTACCAGTTAATGTGCAGTTCAACACAAACATCAGCAACAGTTATCAGAGGAACATCTCTACAGCCTGCATAGATCTCAATAAATGGCCCAGAGGTGCCTGACTTCACATACCATGAGGCAGTGGAAGCTTAAAAGTAAGCTACTGGAAAAGTGTTCAAAACAGCCTGTCCTGAGCCAAATTTTGAGATTTTGAATCAAATCACTAAAACACACATTAAAATAATAGCCTTTAACTTTAAAACAGATTGTTGTAGGCCTATTTTTTTTTTTGCAGAAATAAGTTTTAAAGAATTGCTGTTGTAAAAGGAATAAGGTCAAACAAATAAAAATAAGTGCTGTTAAAGTTCTTTACATGATTTTTGTTTGCATAAAACGATAGTTACGTATGTAACTACGGTTCTATGAGTTCCGGATGACCGCCAGAGGCGGTGCTTATAGCACTGGATGTTCCATTGCGCGCATGCGCAGGTCGAGATCTTTATACCAACAAAGTCACCTGTGACACCGGGTGACTCCGGGAATGTCTATATATTCCGGAAGTCACCAGAGGTTCTGTTCCAACTGGATCTTCTCGCGGTGTCTGAGAAGTCTGAGTGACAGAGAACTCTGGCGGTCATCCGGAACTCATAGAACCGTAGTTACATACGTAACTATCGTTCTATTTCGTTCCTACTGACCGCCAGAGGCGGTGCTTATAGCACTGGATGACTTATACCAAAAAGGTCACGAAGAGTACTCATCAATTAAGGGCTTGCAGCCATCAACAAGACAGCTGTCATACCACCGGATGAGGTGCAGCAACATTTACTCTGTAGAGCCGCGCAACGTACATGATGAAGACCATGTAGCCGTGGCGCAAATGTCCTGCCGTGAAATCCGCTTAAAGGCAGCCCATGATGTAGCCATACTCCTGGTCGAGTGGCACTCAACGGCCAAGGCATGGGGAGCCCCTGTGCTCTATATGCATTCAGGACCACCCCCACAAGTCAGTGGGAGTGTCTCTGTTTGGGCAGGGCAGCCCCCTTCCTGCGGCTCCCATAGCAGACAAAGAGGTATTTGTCTTACGCAAGCTGGTTGTTGCCACAACCTATGCCCTAAGCGCCCGCACCGGGCACAGTGGGTCTGACATTCTTTCTGCACCCCCTGGTGAGCCCAGGGGATTGAAAGCAGCCAACTCGATCGATTGGTCTACATGGAGGAAGACAATCGTTTGGATAGGAAGGATGGATTTGGCGAGAGCACCACTCCTGACCCTTTTACACGCCAGCGCAAGCACGCCTGGCTTACTGACAAGGCATAGAGTTCACCGACCGATTGCAGTCGCAATGGCAAGGACGAATGCCATATTCATAGACAGCCGCGTCAGGTCTGCCTGACTCAGCGGCCCAAATGGGGGTAGACCTAAGGCCCTCAGGACTACTTGCAAGTCCCATGAGGGTGCCCTCAGGGGTCATGGTGGCTGAATGAAGCCTCTGGCCTCCCTTCAGAAACTGCCTGACTAGGTAGTGGGACCCTACCGTCTGGTTATCCACCCCTGCATGTGCGGCCGATATCGCAGCCACATAGACGCACAGGGTGGAAGCAGCTCTCCTGCTGCCCAACACAGACTGCAGAAAGTGTGGTATCACTATCACTGAGCAAGTCCATGGGACTTCGCCATGTGCCATGCACCTCTGTGAAAACAGCTTCCACCTGTTTGCATAGTGCCATGTAGTGGAGAGTGCCCCTGAAGTCAAAAAGGTATGGACCTCTGACTGGTCGCAATACGTCACAGTGGGTCCTGGCTACCAGGAGCCCCACGCACAGCTGCAGGCGCCCCGAGTTCGGGTGCCACACGTGTCCGCCTACCTGAGACAGAAGGTCCTGTCTCGCTGGAAGGCACCAAGGCTCTCCTTGAGGAGTTTAGTAACGCTGGGATCCATGGCCTTCCTGGCCAATGTGGAGCCACCAACGTAGGCTGTAACTGCAATGCTGGACCCCATCCAGTGTTGTCAGTAACAAAAGAATTGTAGGAAATGCATAAAGCAGGCTGACTGGCCAAGCATTAGCCAGAGCATCCTGCCTTAGGGGACTGGTCCTCTCCATCTAGGAGAACCCAGGGGAACAGTGGGTCATCTCTTCGGAAGCAAAGAGATACGCCACTGCCCTGCCGTACTTGTCCCAATCATGCCCACCACCTCCGGATGGAGTCTCCACTCCCCGGGGGTGGCCCTTTCCTATCGCTGTGTTCCGGACACCTGGAACTTGGACAGCTTAGATAATGATAATTAGATAATGCTGAGGTCAGCATACCTATCAATCGAAGGAAGAGGCTGTACTCCAGCAGCCTCCATTGCATGAAGTGCTGTAGTAGCTGCTGAACGGTAGCTACGCGCCACAGAGAAAGGCAGGCTCGCATGGCCGCCGACTCGAGCCCCAGCTGAGCTGTAATGGTGGCAGGGATGCTGCCACACACTGTTTAATATACGCAGAGCCAGGGACGGCCCAACGGAAGAACCCTGACTGGTACACCTTGCCCAGAAATGCAAAGGGGAGGACCACCTGTGACATTGGGCAGTAGGGACCTGAAAGTAGCATCTTTCAGGGCTATGACACAACCCAGTCCGCCTGAGCAATAGACTGGAGGACCCCTGCAACACGCAGCATGGGGAAAGGAAGAATCGTGAGGCACTGATTCCGCCGTCTTAGTCCAGAACGGGGCGATCCCGCCCCACCTCCTGGTACCTGAACTCCGGTTGAGTAGAACCTACCGAGCATCGAGTAGCACCCCCAAGGACTCTGGGGGAGGGCGGAGGCTGGACGCCGACCTCCTGGCGCCTGAAATGCAGCTGTAGCGCAGTGTTACGGCGCTGCACAGAATGTGCTGAAAAGCACTGGCCCCTTGATTGTCCACCTGAACGTGGTTGAAGCCATTGGCACGGGGTACCACAGAGGTTCCCGGCCTGGAATCAGGCAGAGGTGCACGTCGCAGCGTGCAACTACTGTCTAGCCTGGTCAACCTGAACACTTTGCTCTGGGGCCTGAAGAGCAGCTGGCCGAACGTCTGGCCTGGGATCACTGGAGAGAACGGAGGGTCTGTCGACACACCTCCGACTGGGACGACTGCGCCAGCCAACCTTGGCGGCGCGCCACGTCACAGCTGATCAACCTGCCTAGCCCTTTTCCTGTGAAGCGACCTTGGGTACCTTGAAAGGCGCTATATAAATTCAAATTATTATTATTATTATTAGCTCCCTAAGTCATAATGCAAAGTCTGCAGTGAAGCATCACTGAGGGTCCGTGCTGAGTGACCAGCACCTGACCCCTGTATGGTTTGCGACCGAGCCAGGACTGTGTGAGAAAGCAAATTCCCAGATGGCCCCCACAGGCAGCAATGTCGTAACTCCTAGTAAGGAGGTTGCCTGAAATCCGGCACTGGGGCCGAGGGCCACATCGGCTCTCAGAGCCTTGTCTGGGGAGACAACCAGGGATGCTATAGCAGGCTCAATCGGAGCTAACCAGTCCGAGCCCTACTACCAGCATTGTGCCTGGCTGCCAGAGCTCTGCTGTCACTAGTGTGATGGGAGAGAGCCCTTAAATCTGGCCAGCATCTACGGAGCTCAGCGGAATAAGGCTCAGAGGGAGGCACACAGAAACGGAGGATTGAGGGCCTGCCGAAAGAAGGCATTCGTGGGTGCAGATGAAACCAGAGCTTCATCTAACCCCATACTTGGCGAGTCACGGACAGACACTGACTTCTAGCCGAGCTGCCCACCTGTAAGAGACTACAGGACGCAGCTGTGGACAGCATGCCATCCCCCGAGTAGGAAGGATGCACAGCCGCAAGGTTATTCACTGCACTGGTACCATGAACTGGTTGGAGGCTAGTAGAAGAGCCTCTACCTAGCAACCTAAGTGCCTGAGACATGAAACTACAGTTCATGCGTGGTTATCTGACAGCGCTTCCCTCAGGTGCTCAACCCTGAGACCTGCAGGGCACTTGTCATGGTCCTTCCCCCCATATGGAGGTCATGAAGGCGTAAGCTGGCCTACTGTTGAGCCAACGAAATATGCATCTGACTAAGGTATGCAACCGGGCTTCAGGCGAGAGCAACCGAACCACGGTGCGACACCGCCAGAATAATACAGCGGCTAATACAGCGGCGGTGCAAACTATAGCGCCCCCGCTAGAATAGTACATTGGCAGTGTAACCATGCCGCCCACTGGCGAGCAAGTTACAGTAGGCTAGGCAATCGAGCTCTGGGCGAGAGCACCCAAGCAACAACGCGACCTGTCGAGCCAATTAAAGTGTGTAATCCGAATAAGGTATGCAACCGGGCTTCAGGCGAGAGCAACCGAACCACGGCGCGACACCGCCAGAATAATACAGTGGCTAATACAGCGGTGGTGCAACTATAGCGCCCCCGCTAGAATAGTACATTGGCAGTGTAACCATGCCGCCCACTGGCGAGCAAGTTACAGTAGGCTAGGCAATCGAGCTCTGGGCGAGAGCACCCAAACAACAACGCCAATTAAAATGTGTAATCCGAATAAGGTATGCCACCGGGCTTCAGCGAGAGCACCCGAACCACGGTGCGACACCGCTAGAATAATACCGTGGAGGTGTAACTATGCCGCCCACTGGCGCTAGCAAGTTACAGTAGGCTAGGCAATCGAGCTTTACGAAAGCGCACCCACGACCCCCTAAATAACACAGTCCATATTCAGTTTACTTAAGAAGGGGACAGTGCAAATCGATAAACCACATGATCATACATGGGTTAAAAAAATGCTAGAATTAGCCAAATGCTATGCTCCACAGTCCCCTGGCAGTGTCAGCGGCTCTTGGTAACCCCAGCCGCCCACTGGAGAGCAAATCAACGAAGGCTATAGGCAATTGAGCCTTAGGCGAGAGCACCCAAGCAATAATGCGCCTTAATAACACAGTGACGGCAACGATGTTCACTGGCGAGCATAGGCTACAAATTAAGTAGCCTATGCAGTCAGGCTAAGGCGTGAGCTACCGTGCAACACGGCTATAATAACACAGCGGTGTGAACTAAGCTGCCAACTGGCGACACACTACAGCAGCCTACACACGAGCAACAGTGTGACACGGCTAAATAACACGGTGAAGGCGATTTAGGAAACTAATTCGTCCACCGGCGCAGCATACAGTGTATACAACAGCATACTAGTGTGTGGCACGGCTCACCCACTGGCAAGCAAATAAAGTAAGCTATGCAACGCAAGGCTTAGGTGAGAGCACACGATTGGTGCGACACAGCTCAACACAACAGTGAAAGAGACTTCTGACCCGAAGCCGCCCACCTGACGAGCAAATTAAGTAGCCTATGCAACTGCTCTAGGCTACTCACAATGCTACAAAGTACTGTGGCGGCGGCTTGGTACCCCCAGCCGCTCGCTGTCGATTAAATCAAAGTAAGCACCGGTCGGGGCGAACGTAGCCCCCGATCAACAGTGCAACAATGCTAGAAAGACAATACATTCGAGCATACAATAGCAACCGGCTTAGCGAAACACACAAGCAACGGCGACAATGCTACACAGTACTGTGGCGGCTCACCTGACGAGCAAATTAAGTAGCCTATGCAACTGCTCTAGGCTACTCACAATGCTACAAAGTACTGTGGCGGCGGCTTGGTACCCCCAAGCCGCTCGCTGTCGATTAAATCAAAGTAAGCACCGGTCGGGGCGAACGTAGCCCCCGATCAACAGTGCACAATGCTAGAAAGACAATACATTCGAGCATACAATTAGCAACCGGCTAGCGAAAAACACACAAGCAACGGCGACACTGCTACAAAGTACTGTGGCGGCTCACCTGCCGAGCAAATTAAGTAGCCTATGCAACTGCTCTAGGCTACTCACAATGCTACAAAGTACTGTGGCGGCGGCTTGGTACCCCCAAGCCGCTCGCTGTCGATTAAATCAAAGTACGCACCGGTCGGGGCCCGAACGTAGCCCCCGATCAACAGTGCACAATGCTAGAAAGACAATACCTTCGAGCATACAATTAGCACCCGGGCTTAGCGAAACACATAAGCAACGGTGCGAACGAAGAATAACACGGCGACTGTGAAGCCGCCGCCTGATCTAATCAAGCAAGGTGGAAAGGTGATATTAGCTTCCGCGGTAGCCTCACACTTTACTCACCCCTTCCAAGTCGAACGAATTGCAAGTCGCAGCCCTTGGTGGTCGAAGTCAAATCGAAGCACCAACCCTTAGGGTACGAGCTACTCGCGACAAGCTAGTGGTATATTAGCACACAACAATGTGTGCGACCTGCTATCCGCGAGAAAATAGAAGGAACAGAACCTCTGGTGACTTCCAGAATATATAGACATTCCCGGAGTCACCCGGGTGTCACAGGTGACTTTGTTGGTATAAAGATCTCGACCTGCGCATGCGCGCAATGGAACATCCAGTGCTATAAGCACCGCCTCTGGCGGTCAGTAGGAACGAAATAGAACATGTCTTGTTTGCAGTTATTGTAGATTTAGAAACAAAAAAATTACAAATGTTCCAACTCAAATAATATTTGAATTATAGCTTCCACTTTCAGTATGACCCTTAACTCATCTATAATACTGTCCATGATTTGTTTATACATTGTCAATAAAAAGCAAATATAACAATTATTTGAACACGACTAATATAAAAAAAAAAATGTATAGGGGCCAGTAAAAATTGACTTCGGGCAAGTAGAATTCAGACCCACTTGCCCGAAAAAAAACCTTAGCGTTGAGCCCTGCCAAACACAAGTACATCTTGTTGAACATTATTTATTTTCATCACCAATTATCATAGTAGAACAGCTTCCTCAAGCAGTTTGTGATGCATTTTGGAAACAGGAGATGAGCCCCTGGTCTGATGCGCCACCTGGCTTGAGAAACACGTTCTCAAAGACTTACTTTGAGTCATTATTTAGGGAGCACACACATATTATGAATGAATTCAAATGAGCCATTTTAATCTAGATTAATCTAGATTAATTCCAAAATTCAATGAGATTAATCTAGATTAAAAAAATTAATCTATGCCCACCTCTAAAAAAAATACAATGTTTCAGGTCAACAAATGACAACGCCTCACATGTCTTCGAGCAGCCTCCGCTCCGCCACAAGTTTAAAACATGCGTTCCCAATCTGAAAAAAAAAGAGTAACAAAATGTACTTTTGAAATAATTTCTAACAAAAAATCCCTACATGTTCAAGCTTCACTATGCCTACATTGGACGCCATGTTCCTTGGAAGGCCCAAGCTCCAAAAATCTTCACTGGTCAGGCAGACATCCCACTCCTTGACAAGCATTTCCCCTCCAGGTCTGCTTGTGTCAGGTGCATAGTTGAGCTACAAATGAAAGATTGCAAAACATACTTTAAACCAGAAAAGAAAACATTGAAAAAATATCCCTTCCATTGTGTAAAAAGTAGACATCTATACCAGCATGTCCTGAACAGGATGTCTTGTTTTTAAATAGACCACTCCAGTGGAGGCATACTTGTGGTCAGTGACACATTGGGTCGGGAAAGCATGCACAGGCTTGCAGGAGTCTAATGAGAGGGATAATGTACTGTGCAAGAAAGTGTATTTGGAATAGAGATTCAAAGTAGGGGTGTGAACGTTTACAAAAAATTCTAACCGTGTACACGACGGAATTTTTTTCGTGTACACGGTTAACCGTGACGTCATTGTCCTCGTGCGCCCACCGTCTTGTAGCCGCGCGGGCACACACACATACGCGTTCGCCTTACATGTGTTGGCCGTCATTATCGCCCTTCATTCATTTCCAGATAAATATAGCCTATCGCTTTCTACATGTCCACATTTATGAGGGTGAACAGGTGTTATAAAGTTCGGGCTACTTACGCGCGTAATTCACTTCAACCGGGTAACTTTAGTCTTTAGGTTATCTTTCATCACTCGTCCGTTGCTGTTACTCGAGCACGGCGCCCCCGTGTGTGTGTGTGTGTTTGCGATTATACACAGTCACACACACACGCCGAGGGACAGACAGATTGGGCCGACTAGCTTCTATCATCCCCAAGTAGTTTATTAGTGATGTAAAATCAATAAATGCGTGTCTCCAGAACATATTTAAAAACTTTGAGGAAAAAAAAGAACATTTAAAATTTTTAAGATTTTTTTTTAAACGGTTTTCGTTTATTGATTTTCCCTAAACGGTTATGATTTACTAAACGGTTAAACGTGTACACGTGTACACGTGCACACCCCTAATTCAAAGTGTCCTCATATTAAGAATTATAATACCTCTGAATGTAGGCCTAACGAAAGGCTTCAGCTGAGAAACATTTGGCTTCTGTTTAAGCTCAATACCTGTCTTGCTGGTCAGAGTCGCCACACCCTTGGAGGACAAGGAGGAAATGGTGTAAGGCCCAGACCAGTTGTCCTCTAGTTTTCCCCCTTTCCGACCCTGCTTCCGCATATTGGCCTTCATGACTTGGTCCCCACTTTTGAAAGAGAAACTCTTTTTCCTCCCCTTTGATGGCTCAAAGGCCTTCTTTTGCCTTTGTTGGGCCACTTTGATGTGCTCGTATATCTGAAAAAAATGAAATGATTGTAATGTAATTGTCTCTTAAAACTTCATTTCAGGAGTAATTGGTATATATATATATATATATTGCCATTTTACCATCACCTTTACATGCAGATCTGCCACTTCTGCAGTGTGTGCCTCAAGTTGTTCGTCGCTTAAGTCACAGGATGTCAGAGAGTCCCCATCTTTCACCAAATTAATCACCCCAGGGGAGCGAGGGTGCCTCCCAAAAAGGGCACAATAGGGTGTGTACTTTGTTGATCTCTCAATTAAAAAGGGGATATAGTATGTTATTGAAAATCTGTCGTTGTTGAATATTGTTTCAATTTGCAGTCGTTACCTAATATTACCTGCTTTGAGGTGTTAATACTCGCAACAATTCCCCTTAGATATGTATCCCAGTCAGTCTGGTCTTCCCCACAGTATTTGGCCAGGGCTGACTTGAGGGTTTTGTTAGTCCTCTCAGCTTGTCCATTGGCCTGAGGGTGATAGGCTGAAGTGATGCAGTGTTTCACACCGAGCGCTGCAAACACCCCATGGTTGAGCTGCAATGTATTAGTTTATGTAAATTAACTTGAAAGATAGGATTCAATGACAAATATTCTATGTCACACATAAGCTGTCTTATAAAGATAACTGTACCTCATTAACAAATTCCCATCCTTGGTCAGTAATAATCCTGTCGACCAGACCGAAATCGAGGAGGATATTTACAATTTTTCGTGACACCTCAACCGCTGTTTTGGTGACCAGCGGTTTTGCCACAACCCACTTCGTGAAAAGGTCGGTTGCGGTCAGAATAAATCTGCCACATAAAATGCATGTTATAAATATAGTAATAATCATTAATAGACATTCCATCCCTGTCAGTAGTCTTCCTTTAAACCAAATATTTTGCATTGATTATCTTTAAATGTGGTTACACATACATCAGCCATGAAGCTACCTTTTGCCCTTTGTGGTAGTGGGAAAGGGACCAATTAGGTCAATTCCAATGACACTCCACGCCTTGCTGACATCAATGGGATGAAGGACAGGTGAAACAGTCTTCATAACTTCCTGACGCTGACAACGGGGACATTCATCAACCTTTAAAGCAGTCAAATAAAGTTCCATCGAGATCTACTGTTATCAGTGTTAATTTTGGCAGCAAATTCAGATTTAGTCTTAGTCTTTTGAATATCACACCATTTAGTCTTAGTCCTATTCTAGTCATCTGAAATCTTTTAGTCTTAGTCTAGTCTTAGTGTACTAAATATAAGCAGATTTTAAATCTACAGCGGACTTTGTCGACTAAGTGTTTTTCTGTTGAATAGTATTAAGGTTTGAATATGCAATACAGACAGATTTAATGGTTGTAATACAAAACATGTATTCTATTTAATTCGTAATAATCTCACATAAAATCAGTGTACCTTACTGGATAGGGGGCAGGGGGGGCTTTAAGAGCCTTTGCCCGGGGGCCCATTATCTCATGATCCGTCTATGAACCAACTGGATTCCACGATCTTTTTGCGGGGAGCATGCACAAGCATTATTTATAAAAAATAGAAAATAAAAAAAATAAGTGGGGGGCCCCACACTAGGTCTTGAAACGGGCCCCGAGATCGTTAAGGCCGCAGCATGCAGTTACGTGCTGATAAAATTGATTGCTAAAGCACAGTGGGCACAACTGAAACCACATGTGCAAAACTCTTAACACAGTGTGCATCACTAAAATGCACCTGTGCAATTCAGTTCATTTTGCCTCCAAAAGTCACTCACAGCAAAAAAAACTCTTCACACATGTCTCAAAACAAGCTCACTGGTGCAAACACTGGCAACATGTGACAATGAAAAACACACATTGACAAACACAACACACAGACCTAGAAAACACTAACAACAAGCAGCAAAACATAAAAGATGAACTTTTGATATTTAAAATCTTTGAAGTATAAATGATCTGAGGGATTTCAAATAAAACACTTTCATTAGAAAATACTGTAAGGGTAACATATTTTCATTTGACCATACCATATTGTTTAGGTAAAACAAGAGTGAATGAAAACAGAGCAATTTGATTCAGTATCTCATGGCCTGAGTGAGTCCAACTTGACTTGCTACACAGTAGCTCCATAACTAGGACATTTGGACTGGACAACAGGCAATATTTTTCCACTTGCTAGTCAGAGGATGGCATTGCATGTAATGTGGATAAGGCAATGTGCTTTTTGAAGCTTTTCTATTTTTATTTGTATGTGTCTAGAACTTTACAGTGGGCTAGTATATCAATATTTCAAAAAGTCTGTATGATATTTTTAAATTCAAA
This sequence comes from Ammodytes dubius, assembly GCA_026122265.1. Taxonomy (NCBI): domain Eukaryota; kingdom Metazoa; phylum Chordata; class Actinopteri; order Uranoscopiformes; family Ammodytidae; genus Ammodytes; species Ammodytes dubius. The sequence continues at coordinate 2,064 of JAOPFK010000255.1, read as the reverse complement.
AACCTTACAAAGTTCTAAAAACATCTGTGTTTTGCATAAAGCACATCCACGTGCTGTTGCTGCTTTGAAACAGTAGTTAAAATGGTGCATGTGTGTATCATCTTGATGCTAAAAACTGTTTTGAAAAAGGATTGTTAGGTTTGGTTTCAAGAGTTTCCTTTTTCCAGGGGCTGTAATACATACAATCATATGAAAAAGTTTGGGAACCCCTCTCAGCCGGCATTATAATTGAATCTGCTTTCACAAAAAAAATATAAAAGTGGTATGTCTTTAATTTACCAGGAACAGCTAAGTACTGGGATGTTTTCCAAACAAAGATTTTTTGAAAAGCAGTATTTGGTTGTATGAAATAAAATAAAATGTGAAAAACTGGCTGTGCAAAAATATGGGTACCCTTGTGGTTTTGTTGATTTTAATGCCTATAACAGCATGTAAAACTGATTACTTTAAACACAAAGTTGGTTGGATTATGTTGTTAAGCCTTGAACCTCATATAATTGTCTGTTTAATCATGAGAAAATGTATTTTAGGTGCCTAAATGCAAGTTGCACTTCTCTTTGACTCTCTGCTGAAGTGAGACAGAATGGGATCATCAAAACAGCTCCCAAAAGATCTTAAAAACAAAGATTGTTCATTGTCATGGTTTAGGGCAAGGCTACAAGAAGCTTTCCCAAAGGTTTCAATTGTCAATTTCGACTGTAGGGAACGTTGTCAGGAAATGGAAGGACACAGGCATAGTGGCAGTTAAACTCAGGCATGGCAGATCAAGAAAAAAACAGGAGCGGCATAGGTGGAGGATTGTGAGAATGGTTGCACACAACCCACAGATCACCTCCAAAGACCTACAAGAACATCTGGCTGCAGATTGTGTATTTGTACATCGTTCAACAATTCAGCGCAATTTGCACCAAAACATCTGCTTTTTATAAAGACCAAATAACTTAATTTTTGTCTCATCAGTCCAAAGCATTTTCTTCCAATATGAATCTGGCTTGTCTAAATGAGCTTTTGCATACTCCATGCAACTGTATCTGTGGCGTGGGCGCAGAAAGGGCTTCCTTCTCATCACCCGGCCATACAGATGTTTTGGTGCAAATTGCACTGAATTGTAGAACCATGTACAGATACACAATCTGCAGCCAGATGTTCTTGCAGGTCTTTGGAGGTGATCTTTGGGTTGTGTGCAAACATTCTCACAATCTGCCGCATATGCTGCTCTTGTACTTTTCTTGGTCTGCTAGACCTGGGTTTAACTGCAACTGTGCCTGTGTCCTTCCATTCCCTGACAACGTTCCTTACAGTAGAAATTGACAATTGAAACCTTTGGGAAAGCTTCTTGTAGCCTTCCCCTAAACCATGACAATGAATAATCTTTGTTTTTAAGATCTTTTGGGAGCTGTTTTGATGATCCCATTCTGTCTCACTTCAGCAGAAAGTCAAAGAGAAGTGCAACTTGCATTTAGGCACCTAAAATACATTTTCTCATGATTAAACAGACAATTATATGAGGTTCAAGGCTTAACAACATAATCCAACTAACTTTGTGTTTAAAGTCATCAGTTTTACATGCTGTTACAGGCATTAAAATCAACAAAACCACAAGGGTACCCATATTTTTGCACAGCCAGTTTTTCACATTTTATTTTATTTCATACAACCAAATACTGCTTTTCAAAAAATCTTTGTTTGGAAAACATCCCAGTACTTAGCTGTTCCTGGTAAATTAAAGACATACCACTTTTATATTTTTTTTTGTGAAAGCAGAGTCAATTATAATGCCGGCTGAGAGGGGTTCCCAAACTTTTTCATATGATTGTACAAAAAAAATGAAATAGAGTATAATCTCTCATACAGGGTGGGTGAGAACTGTTAGGTTCCTCCCTATCTTCAGCATTGAGCCTCAACTTTTACAGTGATAAACATCGTATTGTATGTGTATTTTCTTTTTCTCTGTATGTAGGTATGCAGCAAACCAGTCTGATATTCAGTGGAAATCCACATTATCCCTGACAACTACAAAAACAGGAGAGTTTCTTGCCCTTCAATTTCTTGGCGGAACAATTA
>JAOPFK010000254.1:0-39453 GCA_026122265.1 Ammodytes dubius | reverse complement strand
TTGTTTTACTAATACGACTGAGTGACTGAGTGTTCTATAAGTCATCTGCGAACATTATCATTCAAACATGTTTCCATTCATGACTTTTTTTAAAGTGAAGTAGTAGCTTATTTCCACGTTATCTCGGGAAGACCTGGATCACCTCTCCTTGGACTATCGGAGCCTGTCGCCTCGCGGAGCTGGGAGGACACGCCGTTGATCTATCTAAAGGGTAGTGCATGGTCCTGCTGCTTTTTGCTGCTGTCCGGGGCTGGCTCCGGCTGTGTTTGGGAACCCCGCTGGTCCAGTTTATTAACTTTGTTCGGAGCAATGTACCAGATTGATTTTCTGTTTACGTATGACGACACGACACGTTCTGCCCTCAGTTGATCGGGTGGTCGGGAAACCACGGAACAGATTCCTGGAGGACTCTCCCTGCACTAATGTGTGGCGTCGTTTATTGAGGTGAAATAGTCTGGCTGCTTTTCTCCTCGTGTTTTTGGGATCTCAACATACAATGTCGCTGCTCGTGGCTGCCCTTTTCCTATTAATTTGGAGCGGCACCAGGGAAAACCCCCACGGGACCAAAAACTCCCGTCCAGTCAACTCTACTCCGGTTTTACCATGCCGGGGGACATGCGCTTCTGGCAGTCCACTGGGCATTAGTTTGTCACCGATGACTCTTCTGCCCCCCGCAGCTATGGACCTGGCCCGTCTTGTCAGCCTGATGGCTTTACAAGACAACTTTACTATTCCTTCAAGTTGCCTTCGTGACTTTTTTATATTTTTAAAGATTAAAAAGGATCCTTCAAACAAATCTATAAAGTCTGATTATAGGTGTGTAATTGTTCTGTTGCTGCTGATTTCAGGGAATGTTCAACCTAACCCAGGCGCAGGCTCTGCTGAGTCTGCTGTTAATTTTAACACCCCTGCTGAATTTAAAACAAGGTCTGGACTTGGTTTCATCCATTTAAATGTGCACAGTATGATTGCAAAGATGGATATGATTCGTATCTGGGCTCATACAACTGATGCTGATGTTATTGTCATATCTGAAACTTGGCTAAACAAATCAGTTTTTAAGTTTTAAGATATCAACATTGACGGCTATAATGTGTATAGGACTGACAGACCCAAAAAGGGTGGAGGGGTTGCAGTCTATGTCAAATCTAAGTTTCATGTTAACATCCGTCTCTCTACATCAGTGAGTAAGCAATTTGAACTTCTGGCTCTTGACATGGAAATCTCAAAAGCTCTCCACATCACTGTCGTCGGCTGCTATAGGCCACCTTCAGCTATCAGCTGCACCTTACCATCGTTAATGGAACTTTTATCTGGGTTGAAGTTCAATGAAGTTGTCCTTATTGGTGACCAGGGGCCTCATTTATAAAGCTTGCGGCGCACGAAAACCTTGCGTAGACGGGAAGAAATTTGCGGGAATATGTGCGGTGGCAAACGTTGGTATTTATAAAGACATTATTTGCGGAGAAGTGTGCGTATTCCTACGCCAACCTTCGACCATGCGTAGAGCTACCGCAAGGTTTTCCTGACTCGGGGAATCAGCGACACTCAATGGCAACACCACGAAATAAAGCTCTGTCATCAGAAAAACACAGACAAATGATGTTTGGCACCCAATATATTTAGTCAATAAAATGTATAAGCTTACCTATAGTTGCGAATATATGGCTACTGTTGTCTATGGCATGCAGTTGTGATGTAGGTTGAATTAGTTATCAAGTAGCCTAGGTCTACATGTTTTGGTTATATTTTAGACGTTGAATATTATAGCGCTACTTTATAATAATATCCTATACGTCGGGAGGTGTTTCCGTGAGTGGCCAGCGGGAGAGCAAATTTTAAGAGGTGTGTAAAAAGTAGTTTTGTACAAAGTTAAGCCCAACAGATATTAATTAAAACTGTATATTTTGTTAGATAAAATCATGTTATGAATTTAGCAAATCATTACACGCATATCTCCCACAACAATTCACCCTGGAAGATTAAACTATAATCTGACGTTGGAAATGTGTGGATCTCACGGGAGATAAACAATTATCTCGAATAGACTATAGGCATTATTTCACTTGTCACAACATATTTTATATAAGCTACATATACTACAGGTACGCTAATACGTGATATTGCATACAGCACAAAGTTGGGCGAAACTGCTTCACAAAGACTATAACGACTGTGCCAATCATGATATGTGATAAGCGCGCGCGCGTGTGTGTGTGTGTGTGTGTGTGTGTGTGTGTGAGACAGTTACTGCAGCACATGCACGTCACAGGCTTTCTTCCTTCCCAGTCGCTTTCTTTGCAGCCGGTTACCTCCCTTCTTTCCTCATGTCAGTCAAAATTCCGTGCTTATTAAGAGCGTCATCATATTCAGGAGCTATTTAGCATTCGCCATGTATGGTGGATTGTGGGATGAAATTGGGAGGTGAAGTGGGAGGACACGGGGTGGAGATCGTCTGCGCACAATTCACCGCAGGTGGGTATTTATAAAGGGAAGATTGCGTGCAACTGTGCGCCGCACAGTTTTATAAATCTGAATTTTTTTTTGCGCAGCACATTTCTGGCTTTGTGCGGACGCAATGTTTTAGGATGGTTTCTACGCACACCGTTATAAATGAGGCCCCTGAACTGGAACTGGCTGCTACCAGCATCAGACGATTTTAAAGCTTTTTGTGATTCGTTTAATTTATTTCAGATTGTTGACAGCCCTACTAGACCTAATATGAAATGCCCGGAAAATTCCTCTTTAATTGATCTTATTTTAACCAATGTTCCTCATAAATATTCTGCTGCTTCTGTTTTTGCCAATGACATCGGTGACCACTGTGTCATTGCAACTGTAAGAAATACAAAAGTTCCTAAAACTAAACCGCGTGTCATCATAAAGCGGGACACGAAGCATTTTGTGGAGCAAGCATTTTTTCATGACCTGTTTCTATTTGACTGGGAGAAAATTAATGTCATTTCTGATGTTGAAAATGCCTGGAAATTCTTTTATGATGGTTTTATTGAAATTGTTAACAAGCACGCTCCTTTTAGGGAGTATAGAATAAAGGGTAGGGATAATGCATGGTTCACGCCAGAGTTATCCAATTTACTCCATGAGCGCAATGTGGCATGGTCTAAGGCCAGGAGTACTGGTCTTGGATCAGACTGGTTGCTCTTTAGGCAGCTGCGAAATGCAAGCACAGTGGCAATTAGAAAAGCCAAAGCTGATCATTTCCTTACTGAAACTTCAAATAACCTAAACAATCCGTTGAAATTCTGGAAAACCATTAAATCAATAACTGGAAATAAAAATGGTATTGAGCTACCTCCATGTATTGTCAAAGACTCTACCCAAATTTATGAAAAGGCTGACATGCTTGGCTGTTTTAATGAGCATTTTATTGCCGCTGGTTCACTTTTTAACTCTCAAAACAAAGCTCAAGGCTCCACTGCTTCCTCTGTTTGTAGTTGTTTTTTTGAGGGACAAGCTTTTACTTTTGGCGCTGTTACACATTCAGAGGTGCATAAGGCCCTGAAATGTTTAGACACAAAAAAATCAGCAGGTCCAGACCATCTTGAACCCTACTTTCTAAAGTTAGCTGCTGATTTTATTGCATCACCTTTGACTTATCTTTTTAATTTATCCCTGGAGACAAACGAAATTCCCCTTATTTGGAAATCTGCCTTTGTTCTCCCACTGTTAAAAGGGGGGGACCCCACTGTGCTAAACAACTATAGGCCCATTTCCAAACTGTCTGTTTTGAATAAAGTATTGGAATCCATTGTAAGTCAACAACTGAAGGACTTTATAACAACAAACAGTATTTTATCTGAATTTAAATCTGGTTTTAGGAAACAACAGCTGCTTTAAAAGTGGTAAATGATTTTATTGAATTTTTAGACAACAAGCAACATTGTGCAGCCCTTTTTATTGACCTATCAAAGGCTTTCGATACTGTGGATCATGCCTTATTATTAGAAAGACTCTGCAGCATCGGTTTGTCTGATCAAGCTGTCGGTTGGTTTAAAAACTATATATCAGACAGATCTCAGTGTGTGCGAGCAGAAGGTATTACTTCTAGCTCTCTTAATGTATCCAAGGGTGTGCCACAGGGATCGGTTCTAGGACCTTTATTATTTACTATTTACATTAATTGTCTGGATTGTAAAGCCCCGAACACAAATTTTCACTTTTATGCCGATGACACTGTGATATATTGCTCTGCGTCTACCCCAAATCAGGCTCTCTGTCAGCTCCAAATTGCATTTAACACCGTACAACGTAACCTGTGTGATTTAAAACTTGTTTTAAATACTGAAAAGACAAAGCTCATGCTGTTCACAAAAGCTAAATCAAAGCCCTCGGACCTCCCTCCTATCACCACTTTGCAGGGCTCTGTCATTGAATCTATGTCTCAATATAAATATCTGGGAATTATAATTGATGATGCTCTCTCTTTTAAACCTCATATCCAGCAGCTTTTGAAAAAACTAAAGATAAAATTAGGTTTTTACTTTAGAAACAAATCTTGTTTTTCTTTTGAAGCCAAAAAAAGACTTGTTGCTGCAACCTTTTTATCTGTGTTGGATTATGGCGATGTTTTATATATGAATGCATCTTCAAAATGCCTACAGTCTTTGGACACGGTCTACCATGGAGCACTGAGATTTGTTACTAATTTTAAAACCCTCACGCACCACTGCTCTTTGTATGCTCGAGTTGGATGGTTTGCCCTGTCCACCCGCAGACTCCATCATTGGCATATCCTATTTTATAAAACCATCCTTGGTGTTCTTCCTACATACCTGCAGAAGTATGTCATTCAGAAAAGCACAGGAAAGTATCAGCTCCGCTCTGAGGACTTGTTTTTACTGACTGTGCCTAGAGTCCGTACTGAACTGGGGAAAAGGGCATTTAGTCATGCTGCTCCTTTTTCATGGAACCAGCTGCAAAATGCGCTAAAACTTAAGGAGCTGGTTTCTCTAAACATGTTCAAGTCCTTACTTAATGATGTTGAAGCTGGCTCTTCGGTCTGTACATGCTTTGTTTGATGATGTTCTGACTGTGACTCTATTTTTATGTTCTCTGTTGTTTTTAAATGATTGTCTGTAACTAACTGTGCTGCTGCCTGTCTTGGCCAGGACTCTTTTGTAAAAGAGATTTGTAATCTCAATAAGACTTTCCTGGTTAAATAAAGGTTAAATAAAATAAAAAAGATTACAAGTTATCACCACAAAACAATGGAAATCAGACTACGTGAATAGCTAGTATATGGCTGGACTACATCAGGTGATGTAAAACGTTAATATTAGTGCTGTCAAGCGATTAAAATATTTAATCGCGAGTTAACTATCAATGTCATAGTTAACTCGCGATTAATCGCGATTAATCGCATTTTTACCTATTCTAGCCTAAATGTCCCATTATTTTTTCTCATTTTAATGCTCTTATCACACCCATTCTCTACACCCTTGTAATTCAGTGTATTTCTTCTAAAATATCATAATTTGCTATTCAGTGCAAATAGCCCACAATGTAGATCCCCCCACCCCTAGAACAGCATACACAAACATAATTGGAACTTATTTTTTTATTTAAAAACCAAACCATAAAACAACATAGGCTATATCAAACAAATTAGTATTTAGGCTAAATTAAACTTGTTGTTGTAGGCCTAAATGTTTTGGGAGTCTTTCATCCACGCACGGCTTATTGGAGTGGACACACTGACTAGGCTTGTGTGCCGGACTGCCGGTGGGTGCCGGGTGGTTGCCATGGCGCTGCTGCAGCCGAGGCAGTCGCCCTTCGTAGCGAAAAATAAAGTGAAAATGAATGACTGGCGGCTGCCACCAACATTCATGGAGGTTTTGGTGTGCGCGCAGAGTTATAAGTAAGACTTTTGCAAATGACAAGCTTTCTTTACTGTTCTTTTTCCGCGAAGTCCCAGAGTCACAACACGGAAGAAGCTACTAGTGAAGCAGCCGAGCTAGGAAGTGCTAGGTTCCGGTTTCTGCTTCAAAATAAAAGTCAGAATTGACTTGACGTTTAGTCGTTTTGCCAGTTAAATTATTTTTATGTGAAATTACACTGTAGGACATGTTCCGTTTAAATAAACAGTAACTTACCTGCGAGCCAGGTGTATAGTTTGTGGTGTTTCAGTTGTTCTAACATTACTAGTTGATACAACAGCATGAGAAAAAACCACAACGTTTGCTAGACCATGACGAGCGTTAATCGCGCGATAAAAAAATTCACGCCGTTAAAATGGGTTTGCGTTAACGCCGTTAATAACGCGATAAACTGACAGCACTAGTTAATATCACTGTGTAGTAGTGAAGTAGATGTACATTCTTATGCAGTGTATCAAATATATATTATCGGCTCCTTGGTCAGTGTTTAATTTGAAACATATTTTAAACATGGGTGGTGTCCATGGGCTCGCCCTGAGTGCCGGCTTGTTGTCAAAATAACTTTATATTTTGCTCAGTGTGTATAAAATGCAAATCGCTTGCAATTTCTACCATCGCCTACATCACAGAGCATCGTCATGCCTAATGTGGAGCGCATATTGTAACAGCCAGAATGTATTAAATGAAGAGATACTTTCCTCTATCAGCCCACGTTACAATATCGGACTGTAGCAGGCGCAGCATATGGCCATATGCTCTGACAACGTGCGCTGAATAACTTATCATGACATGTGCATTCAATGAAAGACATAATGCAAAAGACGGTGAAATGAGCTTCCTGTGATTAGTGCGGATGGGGTTCACACCATAGATGATCCCCGCTAGAGTTCACTTTCGAACGGCCAGAAACCACCTCTTTCAAGCGGAGCCCAGTCTGGTTGTTTAGTGCTACCAGAGTCTCGGACTATATTCAAACCAACCCAAATGAACCACATCAAGGGCTTAAACCAGGGGTGTGAAACTCATTTTCATAAAGGGCCAAATTACGACATGATAATCACACTAAGGGCCAGACATGTCGCTTACTGACATGCCTTCTTTTTAATCCAAAAATCAAACAACATATCTAGGTATATAACCTGCGTAAATACAGGGGCATAGGTTTTGTTTACATATTTTGGGGGACAAATTATACAGTAGGTGGGGGGTATGGGGGTGCTCCCCCAGACATTTTTGTGCGTCAAACACTTAATTTCCTGTATTCTGGTGGATTTTTCTGTTTCGGTTTTCTGTGCCTTTTCTGCGTCAATTTATTGTAGAAATGTCTTTATTTTTGTAAAGGAAAAGACAACATTCAGGTTCCTGGTGAAACAATTATAAAGGACTATAAAGCAGTAAGGCTCTCAGGTGTCCTGGATTGAGCCACAATATGTTTTCTCTTGGATTTTTCAAAACTTTCTGCACATTCGATCACGTTTTTTAATTTAATTTTTTATAGGAATCATGACCCAGCACCAGTGTTAACTATTTATGACACTTTACATTGGTAATGAAATGCAAAGCCACCATTGGAAACGAAAGGGGTGGACTATCAGCGGCTATCTAACGTTAGCTAGTGAGTTATATTGTAACTTGAGGCAAAAGTTAGAAACCAGATAATGTTAGCATTCATCCTTAGACACTTGACACAATCAATCATCAATATTAGCATGCTATTTAGCCACATAGATTGGCCTATTTACAGCCATTAGAAAACTGACATATTTTCTTCAATGCAAATTCATCAATTCATGGTTTAAAATCCTGAGCTGTGGAACTTTCAGCAGACATTCCTAGCCGTAAGCTACGTGAGTGTCGTAACGGTTGGGAGTGTGTGCGTCGTGCGGATATGGCACAGGCTCCGCATGAAAAAAATAAAATAAAAAAACTTGCGGGCTGAATAGGGAATTGCTGAATTGGTTCGCGGGCCAGATTAAATATTGAAACGGGCCAGATTTGGCCCGGGGGCCAGAGTTTGACCCGCGGGCCAGAGTTTGACACCCAGGGTTTCAACTGCACTAAACAAAGCTGGTGTGAACAGGCCCTAAGTGTACATTTGACACCACAAGCAGGTGACAACATAAAGATATGAATCAGAATAAGGTTAGTCACAAGCTAAGCAGTATAACCAATATGGGTAAAAACCAATTATCCTGGTCAGCAACACTGGGGACATTCCTGTCTCCCTTCCTCTTCGCAATCTACACCACAGACTTCAACTACAGCACCGAGTCCTGCCATTTTCAGAAGTTTTCCGATTATTCTGCTACAGTTGGATGTATCAGCAAGGGTGAGGAGGCAGAGTACAGGTGGAACACTTTGTCACGAGGGCTGTGTCTTGATTCAGAGACCACGCACTTGGTAGGACGCAGTCTCGCGGTCTATGAAGGCTATAGCCTATGAAGGCCGATTTTAAGGCCGGTTTTAAGGCCAACGAGCCTTGTTAAACGGGACGGTCTCCGCAGGTCTCGGTTTACGAGCATTTCCGGTTTACGTAACAAGCCGTTACCTTGCGTGACGACTCGCCGCTCCTGTGCTGCCTAGCAACCCTGATTGCTGCCAACGGAGACAGCCCTGTCAACGGAGGAAAAAAGAAAAAGAAGTTGCCTACCAGACGAAAAGAAAAAAAAGTACAAGAAAGAAAGAAAGAAAGGAAGATAACAGTTAAGAAGATGGAGCAACACGTTGCTGTTTTGTTATTTTTTATTTTATTTTATGCCATCTCTGAAAAAAACGCAATGAATCATGGGATATGTTAGGCTGCGAAGGATACATCTGATGCAGCCTTCAAAACTGCTTCAAAACCGTGAAACGAAGGCTGCATTTCACGACCGCATATGAGGAGCCTTGCGAGGAGCCTTGCAAATGGGACAGCCTTTGCGCGCCGCTATGACGCAATCGGTCTTCAAATGCAGCCTACGAGGCCGGTTCCAAGACCGCAACCCCTGAATCAAGACATAGCCATGGTGTGAGCAGAACCACATACAGCTCAATGTGACTAAGACAAAGGAGCTGGTAGGGCTGCTCGATTATGGCAAAAATGATAATCACGATTATTTTGATCGATATTGTAATCACGATTATTAAAGACGACTATTCACTGTAGGGATGCACCGAAATTAAAATTCTGCCAATTCTTTCAACATTGCATAAATTAAACTCCCAAATGTGCTCCTCAAACATAGCCTACAACTGAAAAGCCACCCTAAATAAATAAACAGTGAAACTTTCCAATCTAAGAGTAAAATTAATATTTTACTAGGGATGTGATTGTGAACAACTCATTTATTTGCACGTTGAGGAGGTATGAATCTACAAAAATATCAACTTATTGCCTTTTTTTTTACAGTGCAGGTTGAGTTGCTGAAAAAAAACTGCACAGCAGCTGCCAACGTAATATTCGGACTTCAGAATCTGTGCGGCGGCTCACGCTGGCGAGGTGTCACTGTGAATGACCCACCGTCACGGAGTTACAACTGGCAACTCGCTATTTCGCTCGCGCAAGGCTTTGTGTTTCGATTTAACATCAGTTTTTTGGCATTTTCAAGCTTTACTAGACAGTAGAGTTTAAATGGGGAGAGAGAGAGAGGGGGGATGACCTGCAGTAAAGGTCCACGGGTCAGATTTGAACCCGCGACCACTGCAACGAAGGCCGGAGCCAATATGGTGCGCGCTCTATCAATCGCTGAAAGCGAAAGTGTTCAGGCGGGGGGCGGGGCAGAGCGGAGCACACACAGAAGGGTTTGCTGCATTTACCACACAAGACACGGCGTGCAACACAATCATCGTTTTATTACGATTATCTTGTTTTCATGATCGAGGGAAGCCAAAATCGTAATCGAAATAGAATTTCAATTTATTGCCCAGCCCTAGGAGCTGGTTGTGGATTTAAGGAGGGCCAAGACACCAGTGACCCCTGTTTCCATCAGTGTGGACATTGTGGAGGATTACAAATACCTTGGAGAGTATATTGACAATAAACTGGACTGGGCTAAGAACACTGATGACAAAGCTGTCTTTATTTCCTGAAGAGACTGAGGTCTACAACATCTGCCACACTATGCTGTGTATGTTCTATGAGTGAGTGGTTGCTAGTACTGTTTGCTGTGATTTGCTTGGGCAGCAGGCTGAGGGTAGCAGACGCTAACAGCCTCATCAAGCTGATCTGCAGGGCTGGTGATGTGGTGGGGTTGGAGCTGGACTCTCTGTCGGAGAGGAGGATGCGTTCTAAACTAAGTGTCCTCCTGGACAGTGTCTCCCTCCCTCTCCATCATGTGCTAGTCCAGTGGTTCTCAATTATTTTCTGTCATGCCCCCCTAGGGGACAGAAATTTTTTCGCGCCCCCCCTAAATTGAAATACTATTGAGAACCTGCTAATATTTATTTATCTGTACAAAACCACTGTATGAGTTTCTGGCATGAGCATTCTGCATACAATCACCTTATTATCAAATTAGATAACAAAAATTAGCTGAGATAACTTCTGCAGCAAAAAAATTCAAAGTTCAGTTTATTAGCTCAATGTGTAACATTTAAACAAGTCTCAGCCTGTGTGAATCTCAGGACAGAGAAACGAGCAAATGATTCACTGAGGTTTGCATTTCATTCAAAACCTTTTTAAACTGTAAACATAGTTAAGGTGGTGTTTTGTTTTTAGTATAGGCCAATATGCCTTCTGTGATGCGATAACCAATAATTAATTAATGTTATTATTAGTCTACTTGTTTGATTTCTTTTTAAATAGCCAACAGAGACACTTGGAGACACATGTGGACATTTATTTACTGCAAATCGCAGCCTTTCGCGCGGATATGACCATACACAAGCACACATCGCGCTTGCTAGCACTTAAAAAATAAAAATAAAAATAAAATGTTTCTTTTTTGGGTCAGTTGGAAATCAAGGCAGCCCGCGCCCCCACTGACAACTCAGGGCGCCCCCCCAGGGGGGCCGCGCCCCACCATTTGAGAAGCACTGTGCTAGTCCAATGCAGGAGCACATTCAGTAACAGACTCACATTACCAAGATGCACCACAGAGCGCCACAGGAAGTCTTTCCTCCCTGTGGCCATTAAACTGTATAATTTTGGAGCAACTGTAAAAAAAAAAAAAAAAAAAAAAAAAAAACGAATTCCCCCAGTTTGACTTTATACCATTATCAATGTATTGGTTGTGTAAAGCATCTAATAAAAAGCATTGACAATTAAGTTAATTAATACATCTTTTTTTGGCAATTTAGAAAGCCATGTTCAGTTCTTACCGAACCATAGAGTTTCCCTTTGTCGCTCATGGCAATGAAGAGACCACTTCTCACCCCAAACAGAGTAACCACTCCTCTCTCCACTGGGGAAATTTCTAGAAGGCCTAGAATGAAACATGAAAATAATCAAGAGTCCATAGAATACATCAAAAAGGGAAAGCCAAACAACATGGGACACATAAAGTTTAAGATGATTGTCTCAGAAGTCCTATATAATACTACAACATTTGGGGCCGGTTTCGCAGACATGGATTAAGCCTAGTTCTGGACTAAATTGTACTTTCAATGGACAATCTCCATTCAAAATTCCATTTAGTCCAGGACTAGGCTTAATCCATGTCTGTGAAACTAGCCCTTGATGTATATAGGGGAGAACGGGGTAATCTGAGCCACTTTTTACATTTGCTCCCCTCTAAGCGAGCTAAAATGATTTATCACTCAAATTTACACATTTCCCATTAATTCAGGATGTTTCCTAGAAATGGGCATTAGCAGAATGTTTTCAAGACAAAGGGAAGTGAAAATATGATTGTTTTAAAAAAAGTTGTCATGTAGCTCACTTTACCCCAGCTGTGGGGTTAACTGATCCACTTACTTTTTCCACTCTGAAACTACCATAACAACACATATTGTAACAGTAAGAATCTTGAAAGCTAGCCACACATTCCAGAACTAATGTCGGACTAGTAAAAGAATGATTGGGTTTGGTCAATTAAGCAAAGCAAATTTTCTAAACACTTGAAAGTACAGTCATATGAAAAAGTTTGGGAACCCCTCTCAGCCGGCATTATAATTGACTCTGCTTTCACAAAAAAATATAAAAGTGGTATGTCTTTAATTTACCAGGAACAGCTAAGTACTGGGATGTTTTCCAAACAAAGATTTTTTGAAAAGCAGTATTTGGTTGTATGAAATAAAATAAAATGTGAAAAACTGGCTGTGCAAAAATATAGGAACCCTTGTGGTTTTGTTGATTTTAATGCCTGTAACAGCATGTAAAACTGATGACTTTAAACACAAAGTTGGTTGGATTATGTTGTTAAGCCTTGAACCTCATAGAAATGTCTGTTTAATCATGAGAAAATGTAATTTAGGTGCCTAAATGCAAGTTGCACTTCTCTTTGACTCTGCTGAAGTGAGACAGAATGGGATCATCAAAACAGCTCCCAAAAGATCTGAAAAACAAAGATTGTTCATTGTCATGGTTTAGGGGAAGGCTACAAGAAGCTTTCCCAAAGGTTTCAATTGTCAATTTCTACTGTAAGGAAAGTTGTCAGGAAATGGAAGGACACAGGCATAGTGGCAGTTAAACCCAGGCATGGCAGACCAAGAAAAAAACAAGAGCGGCATAGGTGGAGGATTGTGAGAATGGTTGCACACAACCCACAGATCACCTCCAAAGACATGCAAGAACATCTGGCTGCAGATTGTGTATCTGTACGTCGTTCAACAATTCAGCGCAATTTGCACCAAAACATCTGCTTTTTATAAAGACCAAATAACTTAATTTTTGTCTCATCAGTCCAAAGCATTTTCTTCCAATATATGCTTATGTCTAAATGAGCTTTTGCATACTCCATGCAACTGTATCTGTGGCATGGGCGCAGAAAGGGCTTCCTTCTCATCACCCGGACATACAGATGTTTTGGTGCAAATTGCACTGAATTGTACAGATACACAATCTGCAGCCAGATGTTCTTGCAGGTCTTTGGAGGTGATCTTTGGGTTGTGTGCAACCATTCTCACAATCCGCCGCATATGCCGCTCTTTCTTGGTCTGCTAGACCTGGGTTTAACTGCAACTGTGCCTGTGTCCTTCCATTCCCTGACAACGTTCCTTACAGTAGAAATTGACAATTGAAACCTTTGGGAAAGCTTCTTGTAGCCTTCCCCTAAACCATGACAATGAATAATCTTTGTTTTTAAGATCTTTTGGGAGCTGTTTTGATGATCGCATTCTGTCTCACTTCTGCAGAGAGTCAAAGAGAAGTAGAACTTGCATTTAGGCACCTAAAATACCTTTTATCATGATTAAACAGACCTTTATATGAGGTTCAAGGCTTAACAACATAATTCAACCAATTTTGTGTTTAAAGTCCTCAGTTTTACATGCTGTTACATGCATTAAAATCAGCAAGACCACAAGGGTTCCCATATTTTTGCACAGCCAGTTTTTCACATTTAATTTAATTTCATAAAACTAAATACTGCTTTTCAAAAAATCTTTGTTTGGAAAACATCCCAGTACTTAGCTGTTCCTGGTAAATTAAAGACATACCACTTTTATCTTTTTTTGTGTGAAAGCAGAGTCAATTATAATGCCGGCTGAGAGGGGTTCCCAAACTTTTTCATATGACTGTAACTCTGAACAAAATCAAATACAACATATTATAATTCAAAAGGTTTTAATAAGATTAAAATATAAGATAGAACCAGTTAGATTAGAACACAGTCTGGGGGTCAGAACACAGGACCCTTAGAGCCAGCGTGTGTCTGGGGGTCAAAGCATAGGAAAATCAGAACCAGCGAGAACAGCATGGGACTCAGAACACAGGAGAAGACCCAACTGGATTATAACATCAGCCTGTCATACTCTACAACTAGGCCTACTCTACATTCCAGCCCTGAAGGTTACAGGGAAAGATGAGAAGGTGCTCTTTCCGTGTGGTTGCCCCAGGTCGTCTTCCTGGTGTATTTCCTTGGCATGATGGCTTTTCTACAATGTGTATGACATTAAAATAAAACATATGTTATGTAATATTACATTAAAATATGTTTAAGACTAAACTTAACTTGTGCCTCATGGTGGGGGAAAGTGAGATAGTGGCTCACTTTCCCCCAGAGCATTTGGCTCACTTTCCCCCACCACCACAATTTGAGAAAAAACTACCTCTCTTAGCATTTCAGGCTAATCTTCAGTTATCAGCATCACATGGTTTCTATATGTTGGTAGTTCATCAACACGTATGATAGAAGTTTTTCTACGTGAATACATTTGCTTTGGCACAACAGTTGATTAAGTTGACAGCAAGAAAATTTACTTTTACATGCAAAATACCTATTTTGGTGAAAAAAACATGCTTACCACAGCACCATGAGGTCCTCTCTTTCAGGGCCATGGGGAAATGAGAGGGGCTTGAAAACATATATCTCACATGACCACAAATGTTTTCCATTGCCTAGATACAGGGGGTGGCTCACATTACCCGATGCCTCAGATTCCCCCGTTCTCCCCTATATTAATATTTATTTCGGCATAACAATTTAAACAGTTTATTTTTAAAACAACCATTATCACCCATGAAGAGAAAATTGCAGCATAACATCCCCCTGTACACAGTAGGATTTGACCTGTCCTCCCCGGGCCTCCGTGTGACAGTCGCAAAATACGCATTTACACTATAAGGGCAATACACAGGCCAGCTAGTGGAATTAACAGATGAGAATTGAATTCTGCTGAATTTAAGTAACTTAACAGTACTTTCATATAGAGACTGGCAGTTTAAAGATATCATTATTTTCACATTAGGTAGGGGGAATTGCTAACTGCGAAAAACTTAAACAACACTGCCTTCAACAACAATGTAAATGTGTTTCAATGTACATTTTAAGTGTGAACGAATATCAAGCTTCCAGTTTACCTGAAGTCGTAGTTAATCAAAATGTAGTATTATATATTGTGTGTAATACTGTATTCATAATATCTTAATATTATAGTGGGAATACTCATAGTAAAATAATCATAATCCAATTCTACTACTTACCTTCTTTTTAAACTATTCTAATATTAGTTTTAACAAGACTCGGACAAAATAAATTAGCAAAAAATATGAGCCAAATATTGTATATATATATAAAAGAGACAACTGATGGAAAAAACAAATATTATAGCCTTCTGCCAATCTTGGGTAGTGTCTACATTTAACCATTTAAACAGCGGGCCGACCTGAAACCATCAGTCATCATGTCAACCATAACAAATTGGCAGCTGGATTGGTTTGCTGGGCCTGTCTGCCTCTAACATATTTATATCCCAAGCTAAATAAATGAAAAACCTCAGTCAAGAGTCAAAATATCTGGTGGATAAGTCTAGTTAAGAAGAAAAAATGCAAAGTTACATCTAAGTTTACTTAACAGATCTGTGAGGTAGGCCTACAGTTATAGTGTCAGCGATTGACATCAGTCAATAAAGATTTTTTAAGAGTGCTCATATTACCCCACTTGTTAGAACTATTTAATTATTTTCAGGTTCTGGCATTGTAATCTACAATTCATTTTTAAAAAGTATTTAAATATGGCAATAATAATTCCATGGACTTGTTCTCGATATACCCCTTTGTTATTTTTTATTAAAATGTTTATGTTTATTAAACTGTTGTTGATGAAACTTCTGAGTTCTTAAAAGTAAAACAAATCTTTTACCAAAGCCAGTTTTTGTGCTTCATGCTAAAAACTATTTAAATTCACATTTTATCAACTTGAAAACATAGCTGTTAATAGGTGTATAGTTAACTGCTTATAAATTAAACTTAAAGGCCTACTTCACCGGTTGGAATATGAAGGTGTGTTGAACTCGGAGATCCTATTTAGTATAAATGTGCAAAAAAATATTAAATCGGATCATCTTAGCCTGAGAAAAGAGTGTTTTATGGTCTCACTGTCTAACACTACAGTTTCCTTCTTGTGACATCACATTGGGTTAGGATTAACAGGACAGCTGGGCCAAGGGAAGAGTGAGGGAAGAAAAACCTCATTCATTATATTATAATAGTTATTTTATAATGATAGAACGCTGGTTCTGTATGGGTGAAGTATTCCTTTAAAGTTGTTTTTAAAACAACAAAAAAAAAGCTTAGTAAATGTTTCTTATTAGTGCTTATAAATGTCTTATAATCGTATTATTAACATCCATAACGGGCCATATTAACAAAAGCTCATTAGAAAGACCTTATTATAAAGCGTCTCCAGACTTTCTTTCAAATTTGATGTGTCTGGTCGAACATGGTAATAAGATATTAGATGAGTAGAAAGCCAGAGGTTTGCCATCATGCGCCGGTCAGGGATTGCAGTTGGTGCAGAGCTACTGAGGAACATCATGATCTTTGTTTTTCATAACATCACAATTGTAAGATTTGTATTTGTACATGTATTTTATGCTTTAAATGGATTTCAACATGGAATGTTAAATAACTTACTGTATCTGTTTTCATTATGCACGCCTGTGATCTTCCCATTTGGTAAGATCTGAATGTGGAAGCCGATGCCCACATTACAGTAAAGCTTCCTCAATCTCTTTATACCCAGCAGGTATTCTCCATCTCTAGCAGTCACCTCCCTCTTGTCCCAAGAGCTGCCACTGGCCCAAAGCAGAGAACTGGCACTACGTATGGTTTGTCTGCTGCCTACTGTGAGAGAAGCAAAGGAGCTGCATAGGAGGATCCCATACAGGAGTAGAGGGAGCTTGGACCTCGACGAAAACATCCTCAGCTCGCAATCTCAGGATGAGTAGAGGAACAGAACTATTTTGTATTATATGCTTATTTAAATGTTGACATAGTTTGAACAAAAATGGTCAAAAAATATATCCAACTTAGGTCTCTCAGAAAAATACCATGAAGAAAATGCTTCACCATCTGCACTCTTTAAAGCCCAAAAAGTTTCAGTATGCATTTTAATACCTCTCTAAAAATTAAACCCATTAGGAGTCCTCTTTGCTGGTGTTTTGTCTCCTCAGTATTGCTTCCTCTTCAGGTAGAGCCAACAGACAGACAGCAGACTTTTATGTGTTCCATAGTGCATCACACACCTCCTGCTGTCATGTTTGTCTCTGAGTCACAGATGCTGTAGAAACACACAAACTGTAAAATACATAAAACACATCGTGACAGAAAACAAAGACGAACACGCAAGTAAACAGAAACACAGTGTAGTAGTAAATAAATAATAAAGAGATTTGAAAGGGCCCCTTTCTAATGTTCTCACCGTGTAAACAATACAGTATGTTGTTGCTTCATTTCATGCAGTTTTTCCATCGGAACATATCATTACAGATTCTCCGATGGAATAATACCAATGAATAACTACAATTTGATACCCAGATACCCATAAACCGTTAGCAATTGTTTTTTTTAAGTTTTGCAAGGGACAATCTGTCTGATATATATATGTAGAAATGTAAAAGAAAGTCTTACTTCTACAGTTATGTTGTCACATGCACAATTAAAAGTCCCCCTCAATTTTTACAAGACGCAAATTTGTCCCCCTCAAAAAATATGAAATTCAACCCTGTTCCCTTCCAAAAAGTAAAAATCACAGTTCATGGGGTCACAACATTTATACTGTATATCCTTACTCGTAACTTTGTTTCCCAATAATTTCAGACACCCCCTAACTTTTCTGTGCTCCCAGTGACTTCTCAGTAGCCTTGTGTAAGGCAATGCAGATAGTGTAGTGATTTACATGACATGTAGTTTCTTACCTTCAGGGTTTCTAAATTAAATTTTGTCTAATATTGGGACCCGTAAGGCTAACTGAATTCTTTATGTTAAAGATAAAGATGTGATTTCTTGTAATTTTCACTGTCATAGCTTGTACTTAGATTTAAAATGTAGAGCCTATTTTTGTTTAAGCTTTATTCTAGCAATAAAACAAAGACACATACACACAACCAGAGGTGGAAAGAGTACAAAAATATTCTACTCAAGTAAAAGTATGATTACTTGGATGAAATTTTACTTAAGTAAAAGTAAAAGTACTAGTCTAAAAATCTACTGAAGTAAAAGTGAAAAAGTAGCTGATTTAAAATGTACTTAAAGTACAAGTTACTAGTTACTTTTTAACAGCGGGAGGGGGCAATCATGATTATTTTGATTGACATTGTGTAATCACAATTATTAGACAATTATTCATTGATTTAAGAACTGCAACATGCACTTATTTAACATTTGAAACCATGACTTTTGACTTTAAACATATCCTAATTGAACTGAAAACAAGGAAAATGCAAATAGCCTAAGTAAAACATATTTTTTCTAATTAAATTAAATAAGTGTCAAAATCAAAATAAACCGTTGCAAATGTTGTTGATAGGGCACTTCTGTTGCTAGCAGGAATGTGAGGGCATATTTTAATGCAGGGGTTTTCAAAGTGTGAGAGCGTGAGCCCCCCCTCAGAGAACACATTTTCTAAATCCCTGTGTTTTGAAAGATCTTTTAATTATTTTACAAATTTAATCATATTTTTGAAACATTCTAAACTTTTTGTGCATTTTTAAGCACATTTTTTAATACATTTTAACATCTAAATCCAGTGTTTTAATCCTGCTTCCTTTAAGCATGGATAGTAGTGACTGAGTGTGCAGCGGAGTTAGAAAGATAGACAGACAGACAGACTTGCCCAAATTATTGACTAGTTAAATGTCATTCACACATCCAATGTTTTTTCGCTAGTGCCTCCAATGTCCTGCTGTAGGAAAGTAGCAGCCAGTGGAGAACCAGACCCTCCTAGCGGGGTCCGGGGGTATGTCCCCCCGGGAGATTTTTTTTCACCTTTTTAAAGTGAAATGCATGAATCTGGTGCATTTTGAGAGGAAAATTAAGAGGCTAAATATGAGGAATTTTGTGTGAACAAATAATTTGGAGACACTGGGTCTGATGAATTAGAAGCTATTGAAGAAGGACACATGGATTTTCCATAAAAATATTAATTTAAAATTAAACAAATTGTGCAGGGTCCTCTGGGTTGGGCTTGGCGGTCTTTTTCTTTAACAAGACCTATTTCTCTGTAATATAATGAATGCATTTAGATGCAGTAAGAGGAACGAAGCAGAAGAACTCTTGTTCAGCTATGCCGTGATCTTAATATAAACTCAAAACATTTTTTTTTTTGTTTATTTTTTTTTTCACATATTCATCCGCGCCCCCCCCCCCCCCGCCATAACCCCGCGCCCCCTTCAGTTTGAAAACCACTGTTTTAATGTATATCTCCTGGAGCTGGCTGGATAAGCAAGTTGCATTGTAGGCTACAATGTTCTTAATTGATGACTGTTGTGGTGGAAAAAGTCAAGGGGCTTTAAACTTCCTGTGTTTTTATATCATAACCTTTACCCTCAGCTTTTTTAGCAAGGCAGTGGTCGTTTGGAGGTGTGTTTGGGGTCGTTATCATGTTGCAATACCACCCTGCGGCCCAGTTTACGAAGGTTGAGTGCACGTGGTCAGCGTCGTACACAGAGGTTGGCTTTGGAAAATAGACGTATGAGTGCTGCTAGCATTGCTGAAGGGCTTGAAGGGGTGGGGGGTCAACCTGTCAGTGCTCAGACCATACGCCACACTCTGCATCATACTGGTCTGCATGGCTGTCATCCCAGAAGAAAACCTATTCTAAAGATGATGCACAAGAAACCCCACAAAAAGTTTGCTGAAGACAAACAGACTACGGAAATGGAGTACTGCAACCATGTCCTGTGGTCTGATGAGACCAATATACATTTATTTGGTTCAGATGGTGTTAAGAGTGTGGAGCGGCAACCAGGTGAGGAGTACAAAGACAAGTGTGTCTTGCCTAGAGTCAAGCATGGTGGTTGGAGTGTCATGGTCTGGGGCTAAATGAGTGCTGCCAGCACTGGGGATCTACAGTTCATTGAATTCTAACATGTACTGTGACATACTGAAGCAGAGCATGATCCCCTCCCTTCATAAACTGGGCCGCAGGGCGGTACTGCAACATGATAACGACCCCAAACACCCCTCCGAACGACCACTGGCTTGCTAAAGAAGCTGAGGGTAAAGGTTATGGACTGGCCAAGCATGTCTCCAGTCTTAAACCCTATTGAGCATCTTTGGGGCATCCTCAAACGGGAGATGGCGGAGCGCAAGGACTCTAATATCCACCAGCTCCTTGATGTCGTCATGAATGGGTAGAAGAGGGTTCCAGTTGCAACCTGTGAAGCTCTAGTGAACTACATGTCCAAGAGGGTTAAGGCAGTGCTAGAAAATAATGATGGCAAAACAAAATATTGACACTTTGGGCCCAATTTGGACATTTTTTCTTAGGGGTGTACTCACTTTTGTTGCCAGCAGTTTAGACATTAATGGCTGTGTGTCGAGTTATTTTGAGGGGACAGTAAATTTACACTGTTATACAAGCTGTACACTGACTACTTGACATTGTATCAAAGTGTCATTTATTCAGTGTTGTCGCATGGAAAGATATAATGAAATATTTGAAGAAATGTTAGGGGTGTACTCACTTTTGTGAGATACTGTATCTTGCACATTGTTTTAGTCTATTACTTTTACCTTTCTTCTCGATCAATGGTTGACTTTCTGCCGTCTTCTGGAAGTTTTTCAAAGCTCCCGGCAACACGCACCGTCTCCATCCTACTCTGCACTGTTGGTGAAAGCTAGGTGAGGGAGGGGCCGATCGCAAGGCTGGATGAAAGGTTTTCTGTGGTGATCACAGCTGGCTGCTGTGTGTGTTCCTCCTTCTCTTGCTGCCACTCCCCCTGTCTGTCTCCGTTCCACACCTGGTCTGCATCTGCAATCAACACACCTATATCTACTCCTGTTTCCCCTGCAACGATTGCCAGATCGTACTACTCCCAACTGTGGTAATTATACGTGCCTGGCGCTAGGGCTGGGCGATATGGACCAAATCTTATATCACGATATAGGTAATTTTATATCACGATATGGATATATATCACGATATAGTATGTTTCCTTAAAATTCAATGGATTACAATAACCGTACTGAACTTTAATCACATTAGATTATTTTCATTTTTGCTTGGAACTTAAATTTCCATACAAAAGAAAAACTGGTGCAAAATACCACACCAGTCTGGCTTTAGTCAGTCAGCGCAAAATAAAAATGACAGCATCAACCAAAGAGCCTACATTTTCCAAATGATAGTAGTCTATATCAAAATAATGAAAGACTTGAATTTTCCTGCAGTATTTGCCCATCTTCATTTAAAAATGCTGTCAAAATGAACTAATTAGCAAATGTCTGGTAATACTTTAACTCCAGCTTCAACACAAATAATATTTAAGTTTGACATGTTTTAAAGTTACATAAAACCAGCCTTGCTCGCTAAAGATGTCATTATTAGCCAGCTAGCTCACGAGAGCTAACCCATGTAGTTTGCGGCTTAAAACAAGCCAACTCTGCGTCACGGCAACAGCACGCTGAAGCAGCAAGCAAGTTTCCTTTGTTCCGATTACATTTTTGACCGTTAAAACCAGCTGCTCTGCCACCGTGACACGGAGTTGGTTTGTTAACTTTAGTGACGGCGCACCAAAGCTAGACCATGAGCTAGACAGCTAGAGCAACAGATGAGGCTTCTTCTGTTGAGGGTAGAGAAGCTGTATGGCAGCCCAGAACTCGGCTGCAGAGCCCCCGTGTGGCGTGGCGGTGAAACTGCAGTGTAACTATAGGCAGGGCTGGACTGGCCATCGGGCGTACCGGGCAATGCCCGGTGGGCCGGCAGGCATTTTGGGCCGGGCCGGGTCCAAAAAAATAAAAAATAAAAATAAAAATGAAATATATATATATATATTTTTTTTTTTTTTTTTTTTTTTTTTAATGGACCCTCGGCTGTGTGACTCGGCCCGGCCCGGCCAAGTCACACAGCCGAGGGCCGAGGTCCCTTCCCTCTCGGGAGTGCCGTGGACATATACTGTAAATGTGCGTGCAGGCTGTCAACTTCACCTGAAAGTTAAATAAAACTTTGTCCCAGGCCATTACTCATTATGATTGGTTCTAGGCTGGGCCTGGCCCAATCACACACACAGCAGAGGGCCGCCCATTCAGAGGCTGCATTGAATTGTATTATCACTTTTCTACTCGGAAATTATGAGCATCTGACGATGGTCAGTTATGTTCAGGGCCGTCGGACGGCGGATAGGCTTGGGGGGCCCAAGGCAGAGGGGGGCTGCACTCAAAAAATAAAAACGTATTTTTTTAATTATTATTATTTTTTTTACTGGCTCAATATAGGCCCCTGATCTTTGAAGGCCCCGAAAAAGTGTTATTTAGGGGAGAAAAAAAACTGATATCAGGGGCCTTTCATTCGTCAGTACATTTTTGTTATTTTTTAAATAACATTGTTCGGGGCTACGAAGATCAGGGGCCTATTTTGGGCCATTAAAAAATACAAACGAAGGTAAAAAAAATCCCGAAGCTGACTGGATCTTTTAAACATGTACATTTCTTCTTTCTGCTTTTTGGTCATTCTGTGTCTATAAATTATTCCAGAAAATAGTACTAAATAGCTTACATAGGAAACAGTTGATTTAGCCTTAGTTTTCTCCTCAAAGTGCACCAGATTGATGAATTTTACTTTAACATTTTAAAAAAAATCTTCCGGGGGAGCATTCCCCCGGACCCCCCTAGAAGGTCCAGGGTCCACGACACAGTCTCCCAAATTCCTGTGAGAAACACTGTGTGTGTGCATGGTTATTAAGAGTCATTAGACCAGGGGTTGTGTTCAAGTACGCGTAATGATTTGGTCATTCATCAATAGAAACATTGTGTTGTTATCTGGCTCAGAGAGGGGCCAGTCACTCATACGTTTTGGACTATAGACAAACAAAGCTTTTACATGTTTGTGTTGTAAGACCGCCTCTCAGAGGGCCCATCAGGACTTCCTGTATAAGGGCCCAGAATTTGGTGCAACGCCCCTGCCTCCGCATATCGTATAAATAATCATGGTGGGCTGCCATGGCCAAAAATGCCAGGGCCGATTTTTTGTCCCAGTCCAGCCCTGACTATAGGGACTCAGAGGGACAGCTGCCTCCCGCTCCATATATGCTCCCGCCACATGAACTTTTTTTCTCCGTGATATAAACGGTATGGCAAAATCTCTCCCGGTAGACACTTTCATATCGTCCACGATATGATATCGTCATATCGCCCAGCCCTACCTGGCGCCAGTGTTACTTAGCTCCTACCTAGCTCTCTAGCCTCCTGTTGTTTTTGTTCTCGCCATCCTAACTTGTGTTTCCTCTGCCTACAGGATTCCGGACCACTACCTCCCGCCTACCTACCTGCCTCACCACACCCCAGCTTCCTCATTCATTTCCCCCACCAGCTTCTCCACCACTATTCAATAAACCTTTGTTTATCAAGCCTACTCTGTCTCCGTCTGCTCTTGGGTCCAGTACTAACCGTAACATTTGCTGCATTTAAAAGATCACGTCTTCAGACTTCCGGGTTACAGAGCATGGGGTAGGTGCGATCGCTCTATAGCTCCCACTAACTATTCCAGACCTAACTGATTAAACCCTATTTTCATCGGTTTTTTGTGTGCTTGTGTTGCCAGTAACACTGATACTGTTTTGGAGAAATGCCTAGAGGCAAGAAAAAAGCAAAAGGAGATTCGGCAGAGTCAGATATGCCCTCGGACAGCGTGGTTAGCATGGACGTTGGTGCTAGCTTAGTGGCTTCCATTCCGGATCTGTTCGAGCAGAATAGAGCAGCCATTGCCGCTGAGGTTAAATCCATAGCCGTTGAGTTTAAATCATCGTTCGCCAGCATGGACACTAAGCTGGACAACATCCAGGCCGTGGTCTCAGGCCAGGGGAAACGTATAACCGATCTCGAGGAGAATGCAGAAGCTGTTTGCGGACGCCTGGAGCAACTTGAGGCTACGTGCTCCTCACTGCAGGAAGATAACAAGTTGCTGAAGGCTAAACTGTCGGATTTGGAGGGGAGAAGCAGGAGACAGAACGTTCGTATGGTGGGCTTACCAGAGTCACTTGAGGGTGCACGCCCCACCACCTTTTTCTCCGAGCTCCTCTTCGAGATTTTTGGTGGTCGGGTTCTCCCCTCTCCCCCGGAGCTGGACAGAGCTCACCGCACTTTGGCACCCAAACCTGACCCGGGCGAGAGATCGCGGCCCGTCGTCATGCGCCTCCACCGATACCAGATTAAAGACCTGATCATGAGAGAAGCACGCAAACAGGGCGAGCTGGAATACCACGGCCACAAGCTCCGGTTCTACGAGGACTACAGCGCGGAGGTCGTGAAGCAGCGGGCTGAATACAGGGGGGTCTTGGCTGAGCTTTATCAACACGGTCTCCGTCCCTCTCTTCTCTATCCTGCAAGGCTTCGTATTACTCTCCAGAGCAGCGAGAGAAAATGGTTGCGGTCTGTCTCTGAAGCATCTAACTACATATCTACATTGGGTGTGAGTCCGTAGTTTTTATTTGCATCTCTATCTTAAAACTGCTAGATAAGCGTGTCTGTTCTTCATTTTTTTTATCTGTATTTTTTTTGCATTTCGAATTTGTTGGGTGAGCACGGTTTGTTTGTTTAGTGTGTCGTCATTTTGACAGTTTGCTGGATTGTTCATAGTGTTACTAGCTGTTATGGGGTGAATTGTACAAGACTTATGTGGGAAGCTAGCACAGGTCAGGAAGTTAAGGCTTGGAATGTCTGTTGTGAGACTAGTAAGGGTCTTTTGGGGTTTGCTGTTTAGAGCAATATATGGGGTGGGTTCTGGGTGGGATGGGGTGGTGTTAACTGGGGGTTTAGCTGTTAAGCTATCACCTGCTGTGTTTTCAGTTATTTGTGTTTTCCTTTTTTTTGTGTTATTCTTTTACTCTGTATTTTGCTACTCTTTTTCTTATCGGAGTAACTCTTTTTATTCTCATTATAACTGAGCTAGATGAAGGGCAATCTTAATTTGGTTAGTTGGAATGTCAAGGGGCTAAATCACCAAGTGAAAAGGGGTAAGGTCTTGGCCCACCTAAAACGGCTCAGGGCTGGAATAGTTTTCCTTCAAGAAACCCACTTACATGACTCCGACCATGGGCGATTAAGTAAATGCTGGCATGGACCATTTTTTCATTCTAATTTCAGGGGTAAGGCAAGGGGCACAGCTATCCTTATTGATAGTAATATTCCTTTTGAGTCCTCAAACGTTATATCAGATAAAAATGGACGTTTTATTATTGTTTCAGGCAAACTTTACAATAAGTCAGTCATCTTGGCCAACGTCTACGCGCCTAACGTCAATGATGTAGAATTCTTTCAGAGATTTTTTTCTCAACTCCATCTCAATTCCCATTCTCTTATTCTTGGTGGGGATTTTAATTGTTATCTAGATCCAGTCTTAGATCGCTCTTTCCCCAAAACTGCCACTCTTAGCAGATCTGCAGGTTATATCAAATCATTTCTTGCTGATTATAGCCTCTCTGATCCATACAGGTTTTTATACCCCACAGGAAGAGAATATTCATTCTTTTCACATGTCCACCACACTTACACCCGAATTGAATATTTTTTGGTTGATAATTCATTGATGTCAGACCTAAAGTCATGCAGTTATGAAAGTATTGTGATCTCAGATCACGCCCCTCTGCTCCTTCAACTGGCTTTCTCTGACGTTGAGTATACAAGAAGGCAGTGGAGACTGGATCCATTGTTGCTCACAGATGAGAGTTTTCTTTCACACATCTCTACACATATTAAAACTTTTTTGAGTATAAATAAAACACCAGATGTGTCCAATGCAACAATTTGGGAAGCCCTGAAAGCCTATCTGAGAGGTGAAAATATATAATTTGCAGCATACAAAAATAAGTGTACAAAACAGAAACAAACTGAAATAGCTGATCAGATTCTGAACATAGACAGACAATATGCTAACTCACCTTCATCTGAACTTTACAAAGAACGTTTAAAACTTCAGACAGAATTCAACCTTCTTTCCTCTCGTCAGGTTGCTGACCAGTTGCTTAGGAGCAGAAGTACTTTTTACGAGCATGGTGACAAGATTGGCAAACTCCTGGCCAATCAACTGCGCGGATTTAGAGCGAAGCAACTCATCCCTGGAATATGGACAGACAGTGGGTGTACAACATCAGATCAGAAATTGATAAACGAAAAGTTCAAAACATTCTATTCAAATTTGTATAGTTCTGATTGTACAGTAGACGCAACGGTGATGGAAACCTTTTTCAGTGGCCTGAACATGCCTTCCCTTTCTCAGGACCTGAGACAGAGCCTTGAGGCACCTATTACTCAGAAATAAATTATTGCAGCAATAACATCTATACAATCAGGCAAATCTCCTGGTCCAGACGGACTTCCATCTGACTTTTTTAAGAAATTTTCAGCCGAATTATCGCCTTTTTTATGTTCAGTATTCTCCAGAGGTGGGACCAAGTCATTGTTTAGCAAGTCACAAGTAAGTCTCAAGTCTTTGCCCCCAAGTCCCGAGTCAAGTCTCGAGTCAAGACAGGCAAGTCCGAGTCAAGTCCCAAGTCAATGCTGACAAGTCTCAAGTCAAGTCCCAAGTCCTGCAGTTTGAGCTTCAAGTCATTTCGAGTCCTTTTAACAAAAAAGTAAAAATATATTTACCCACATCATGTAGGCCTACGCTTTTAAAAGCTATATTTATTTATTTAAAAAGTGCAATTGAAATTGTGGATTTTTTTTTTACCGACATTGCATCTCCCTATTGCACTATTTACCAGTGATTTTTAACATTTAACTCATATTTTGCAATAATATTCTTCATTTTAAACCACTCCTTTACAGAATAAACACATTTTTTAATTATTTTATGTTGACCATCTCGTAGTTTTTATACCCGAACAAAACTATCTTTGGTATAATTTTTTAGCCCCCCAAAATTATGGGTTACAGTGTTGTTATTTCTTATAGTGTGTTAAGATGTGTTTTGTTCAGTGTGGATGACATTATAGCTGTCAGTTAGTGGCCGTGACGTCAGTCGGCCGGAGAGTCTGTTTAGTTTCCTTTTCTCTTCTCTCTCGGTCAGGTGTGTGAGCATGCATGTTGCCGCAGTAATCGATCATTCCACAGTTGAAACGTGTTTATTTGAGTTTATGTGAATCACCCGTGTGTGAGTAAGTACATGCAGTCGCAGTCCCGATCGCTGTTATAAGTTACAATTTATGGATGTTTTTAACAGCCGCGATTCACAGCTGTTCTAACGTCTCCTCACGAGCGGAATGTAAGCTTTTGTTCTTTTCCCGCGATCTATATGCTGCTGTGCCTGTGAAAGAAGGAAAATAAAGAGCGGATAAACCATACTCCTCCTCTCCTTGTCTCATGCTTATAATCTAACGCCTTTGGCCATAAGTGGTGTTCTGGCCAACACCTCTGAAGTGAAACCAGTGATAAGCAGATCAGCGCGGTACCGGTACATCCACCACAGTTTCCTTCGCTACCCACCAGGCTACATGATGAAAGCTACAGAGCGGTACTTAAAAATATACTTTTTAATCTTTGGGTTTTGGGGAAAGTAGCAAGTCTTATCAAGTCAAAAGGCTCAAGTCCAAGTCAAGTCACGAGTCATTGATGTTAAAGTCCAAGTCAAGTTGCAAGTCTCTTTACATTTTGTCAAGTCGAGTCTCAAGTCATCAAATTCATGACTCGACTCCAAGTCATGTGACTCGAGTCCACACCTCTGGTATTCTCAGACTCATTTGACTCAGGTAAACTCCCGCCTTCGTTCTACCAGGCCTGTATTTCCTTGTTGTTAAAAAAGGATAAAGATCCTCTAGATTGTGCATCATACCGACCAATTTCACTATTAAACACGGATGTGAAGATACTTGCTAAAATTCTCGCCCATAGATTGGAGGATGCTCTCCCCTCTATCATATCCCCCGACCAAACTGGGTTTATAAAGGGACGCCAATCATTTTATAATACCCGCCGGCTAATGAACATTTTATATTCCCCCAGAAATATTGAATCAGAATGCCTCGCTTCTATGGATGCTGAAAAAGCATTTGATAGAGTAGAATGGAATTATTTGTTTTTCACCCTCACCCTTGAAAAATTCAGTTTGGGTCCTGTTTTCACTTCTTGGGTTAAATTATTATATGCATGCCCTTCTGCCTCAGTATTAACAAACAGCCGTTACTCAAATAGTTTTGATCTGCACCGTGGGACCCGGCAGGGTTGTCCTTTGAGCCCGCTCCTTTTTGCTATTGCAATCGAACCACTTGTTATTGCCATTCGCGGTAACAAACAGATTCAGGGGATATGGAGAGGAGGAATTGAACATAGGTAACAGACAAAGTCTACAGGCTGGCTGAATGAAGCTGGCATAAAACAATAGATTGTGCAACCTGTATGAGAGGTGTGGAATAGGCATTCATTGGGAGAGTTGTGTGTGTGTTTGGGGGGATGGGGTTGCAAGCAGGAAGACCATACTTCAGTATAGTGTCAAGCCCCCCACATATAATATGCAATAATTCTCATTACATCATATGTATATATATATTTTTTACATTCAAATAAACTAAAATAAAATATACAATTGTGGCTGTGTTTCCGCAGCTGTGTTATCCTTGGATATTACGGCGGTTATCATCTATATATTTACATCTGCATTAACTCAAAAATAAATGTACAATTGTCCTCTCCTTTTATCTCCTGTCCTCACACAGAAATCAATCCATCAGCGGTACAATATGGCTGAAAACTCAGTAGCATGACAGCCCAGCTTTACACTGTATATGTAATAATATAGGGGTAACGGTAATGATGATGCAATGTTTACAATTTAAATAAATGTTTTTCCATCAAAAGCCTTCCCCTAGGTGATCCTGTCCGGCTGGACAAATGGGTGACCGACATGAAGAGACAGAACTGGGGCCTATTTCAGGTAGCTGGTTTTACATACTCTGAGTTTAATCCTGCGCTCTGAGTTGGTCAACTCAGAGCGCAGGGTTGATGAGTAACTCTGGGTTTTCGGTTACAGAACAGTGGATCAGCGTTGGGTCAATCAACTCTGAGCGTGTTCACTCTGGGTGGAGCGTGTGCATAAAAGCCATCGTCAATGGATCGCTGATAACATGATTCACCATGGAAACAGAAGAAACAAATGCATGATCCTCCCACTTCTCCACTTCTCAAAAAAAAAAAAAAAAAACTTCTCCGCTACTCCCACTGGAGTTAGAAATATTAACGAATGAGTTTATGGTAGCCTATGGAGAAGAATTAACGGGGATATTGTCACATCTCTGATCTAATCTCCTTGGCAATTCAGAAAAAAACAGAGCAATCATTTCGCTTCCGTATGAGAAACCATAATCTATTTAAAAAAGTTACGCATATCAGCAGTAACGTAATAAAGCTGGCGCGGCACAGCATTTCTGACAGTGTTTTATATTCGCTGTATAATATGTTGGGAAGCTATAGCCTAATAGCCCACTGTGCAGTAAACAGACTGTTGCTTCTTTTAAATGGGGAGTGAAAGACATTAACGTCTGACACATAAGTGGGGGCGGGACCCGATAAGCCTTTGGCTTCTCCTGCTTCCCTTCGGACGATAACACAAAGTAATATGTATGAATATGCAATGAGAAAATTATGTATTATGTGTAATTGTCCGGAAGAATAATAATAAATAAATAAATAAATAAGGTGACAGTTTCCATTGAAGAGCCTGATTGATTTATTACCAGATCCATTTTCCTCAAGTGATCACAGTTTAAATAATTATATAATTTTTATATTCATATTAGGCTATTTAACGAGGCTCGTCTGTGACTTTAGGATCGCACAAGTGAACAGTAACAATCGCGTGCAGCCGCAGCGTTACATGAATCCACCTGACATAAATCTGTTCAGTGGCACAGACGTTAAAAAGCATACAATACAAATAGGTTTATTAATCTGAATGTAGAGCATGTCACGATGTGTAAGGTGGCCGCCTATATGAACGGACCGAGGGCTGAGAACAAGGCTACTGATCAGATAAATGATCGGTCAAACGTAAAATCATCAGGAAATGATAAAAACATCCCGATGGAGATTTCTGTGGAGTGATTTTGCTTCAAACTGTACAGGGACGCGTGTGACAGTGACACTCTTTCTTCAGTCGGAGCTGCAGCGTAAAGTGAAAACAAACTCAGGGTAGGTCTAACCACCTATCCAGCAGGTTAGACCCACGGCGTATGTTGCCGCAGTAACTGACTCTCGGTTGCGCTGAACCTGCTACCTGAAACGGAAAACCCAGAGTTTCCACTAACTCAGAGCGAATAAACTCTGGGTTGCCTCAAAACCAGCTACCTGAAATAGGCCCCTGGACACCCAGAGGGGGAGATCGTCTTTGTAGTGACCATTTCAAGCCTCAGAGGCTCACCACTGACTCGAGGGTAGAAACCTTTTTTTTTACCCAACAAAGGAGGGAACATTTTACTTTAAAAGTACAGGCTATCAATAAAGTCTCTTTACAATTCAACCAATTTATTACAAAAGCAAATAAATAGACAAATATGGTCTAATTATTATATATATATATACACACATACACACACCTATACACACACACACACACAAGTCCATATGGGCATCATTGTAGTATAGCCTCAAAAATGCCAATAGCATCGGGTATCTTTTGCTTCAGCACTCAAATGCAATGCTTAAAAACTCTGGTAACCACTGATTACATGTGACCAAATCTGATTAACATATCTTATCAATTGCTTTTGTAATACATTTGTCAAATTTAAAAGAGACTGTATGGACAACCAATACAATGACAAATACCTAATTAGGGAACTCTGAAAATCTTACTTTTTTATGTCACCGTTAAACTGGAATCACTATGATGCTTGCCAATTACATCAAAGAAACATGAGAACCTTTCCTTTTTACTTGTCACTGGGTTTAATTCAATAAGCTGTAATCATAGATTTAAAATTGGTTAATTTTTAACTGCAATGGATGTATCACATATTTAATACACTTTTAATATAAAAAACAAATTAACTGCTTACTTTTAATATTAACAATTTAAAATAAAAAAGGGAACTTATCATCGATTGCAAACTTTTAATGTTCCTTAGTTAAAACCCTAAAACTAAATTGCTATGTTTTAACGTTTTTTTTTAAGGGACGGACTTGCCTGAAGGACACTGCTGTGCCTACAATTTTCTTCAAGGAGAAAGATGAAACACCCAGGAGGCTAAGCAGGGTAAGTACTGGAAAGGTAAGTCCAAGCCCTAGTTCTTATGTTACCCACCAGGAGGTTGCATCTGTAGACCATAGGAGTAGTACAGCCGATCAGACAAGTAGCATAATGCCGGAAAGCACACTTGAACAGGCCATTACTGATCAAGGTGTCCTACATGATGGTGCTGCTCTGACTGTCGATATGTGTGTTGATGTTGATGCGGATAACACCATTCACTTCGAAAATGTTGGTGAAAAACAGGTAGCATCAGAGCACTGCTATTCAATATCCAGAAAACATGCTAGCGTTATCAAGAGTGATCATGTGGATCACAACTACATTGTGTCTGAATCGCCCAGATCACTAAAAAGAAAAAGTACAGTGATCCAAGGAAAGCTCTGTGCTGCACGCAAAAAGCTTAAGTTTAAAACCGCTCAGGCGAGGAAATGGCGATCTAAAGTTTCCTCCTTGAAAGGTGTAGTGAAAATACTGGAGACAAAATTTCTCATCTCAAACGATTGTGCCTCCCTTCTGAATGGTTTTGATGATGTTCCTAGAGAAATCTTTCAGCGAATCACAAATCAGAAGAGGCCAGTGTTTTCTGAAAATGTAAAGCAATTTGCTACAACACTGCACTTTTACTCTCCGAAGGCCTACGACTATGTCAGAGAAAATTTTCAACTGGCCTTGCCTCACCCTCAGACCATAAGAACATGGTACACCAGCATCTCTGCAGATCCAGGATTTACTGCTGCTTCATTTACAGCTTTAAAAAGCCATGTTGCTGAGAAAAAGAAAGAAGGTGAAGCTACAGTTTGTTCATTGATGGTGGATGAAATGTACATTCACAAACAAACAGAGTTTGGTGGGAACCAAATTCATGGTTATGTTGACATTGGTTCAGGAGAGTTGGAAAACATTGTGGCAACGCAAGCACTAGTCCTCATGGTCGTTGCTATACATCTGTCGTGGAAAATCCCCATCGCCTACTTTTTAATCAACAGCTTGACTGGAGCAGAGAGAGCCAGCATCATCCAGGAGAGCCTTGTTAGGCTTCACAACATAGATGTAAGAGTTGTTTCCTTGACATGTGACGGTCCTTCTCAAAATTTTGCCATGATCAGGGAGCTTGGTGCCAAACTGGACATAAACGACATGAGACTTTTCTTTTTCCACCCTGAGGATCCAACACAAAAGGTCCATGTTTTATTAGATCCATGTCACATGCTCAAGCTTATGCGTAATGTTTTTTCAACGGTTGAGGTTCTGGTAAGAGACGATGGCCAGCAGGTAAGATGGCAGTACATTCAAGAGCTCAACAAGCTTCAGGAGAAGGAAGGGCTGCGTCTTGGAAACAAACTAAAAATGGCACACATTCAGTGGAGAAATCAAAAGATGAAAGTCAATCTTGCAGCCCAGCTTTTCGGCAGCAGTGTAGCCGATGCCCTGGAATACTGTGAGCAGGGGCTGAAGTTGCCTCAGTTTATTGGATGTGCAGCCACAGTTAATTTCCTGCGCACCATCGATGCAGCCTTTGATGTCCTGAACAGCCGCAACCCTCTTGGAAAAGGACAGAAAGCACCCATCAAGCCAGCAACTAAACATCGAGTCAAGGCTACTTTACATGAAAGAGTTGCTTCTACTTGGGCTCAAATGTAAAGGAAAAGACAACAGACTTGTACATGTGCATTCCACTCAAAAAAAGACACCCATCTATGGTTTCATTGCTTGTGCAAGAAGTGTGATGAGCATCTATGAAGACATGGTGGAACAGCCAGCTGCCCCGTGCCGATACCTTCTGACCTACAAACTCAGTCAGGACCATTTGGAGCTGTTCTTCTCTGCAGTCAGAGCACGTGGAGGTTACAACAACAACCCCAATGTAAGGCAGTTCAGAGGGGCATACAAGCGTCTCCTTGTAAGGCATCAAGTGAAGAAAGGCACAGGAAACTGTCTCCTTCGTGACAACACGACCATCCTTGACTCAACACCTGCAATTATGAACATCGCACGCAGGGTGGACATGGAGCCAGTGGAAGTGCTTGTGCCTGAAGATGACAACTTTGCTGAACTTCCAGATGTGGACAACCTCTCTGAGTACAAGGAAGCTGACATCTCTTACATCACAGGATTCATTGTAAAGAAGATGAAACAGAAGCTGATATGCATGCCATGCTCAGAGGCACTGACATCACATGGCTCTGTGCATCAATTCCTGACTTTGAAGGATAGAGGTGGTCTTCAGAAACCATCGGCAGGCATGACTGCAATTTGCCAAGCAACAGAAAAGTGCTTCCAGCATCTCCTAAAACGCAATGAGGGAAAGGCTCCACGTGGAAAAGGGACAACAGCAGCCATTGTCACCCAGGTTCTTTCTGATTGTTCTGACAAAGATCTGTTCCCCCAGCTTCACAGCCATATGTTCGAAATGTCTGTTGAGGCTAACCATGTTCATGTTCTGTTAAAGATGGCAGCTACCTGGTACTGCAAAATCCGTTTAAACCATATTGCCAGGCGTGAGACAGAAAAAATTAAGGAAGGTAGAATGGTGCGGAAAAAACTCACAAAATTAATCAATTTTTATGGAGAATAGAAAGGTTTTTGGCCAAATTAGTGTTGTCAAATTTTTTTTATCTTGTCCGATGTGGGGAGATAGGATAGGTAGTATGGGCATTGTCACTACCTGGAGCTTGCATAAACGGAGCCGGGGTCTGTGGTGGCGTTGCTGTTTTGGGGTGTGATAGCCATGTAGTAGGATAGGATAGAATAGATAGGATAGGTAGTATGGGCATTGTCACTACCTGGAGCTTGCATGTATCAAGACAACTGGGAGAGAGATACTGCTTGTGTGTGTGTATAGATTTATAAATATTTATTATTATTATTTATTGTATTTTTTATTTATTTGTTATGAGGATGAATATTTGTACATTTAATGTTGAATGTGTATCTGTCTTGTGTATATATTTGTTTAAATATATAAAATGTGTGTGTGTAAATATTATTAGTGGATGTAGATATATAATTATGTAAACAAATGTATAATATGTGCATTTGTAAAAATGTGTCTGTTTTGTCTGGTGTATATAGTTTGCAAAGATTTGGAGGTAAATATTAGATGTTGATGTAGATATATAAATATGTAAATAAATATATAATGTGTGTCCGTCCAGTTTTATACTTGTCTGTGAAAATGTGGCCTCTCTTTGTAGTTTTTAAGACATTGAACATGTGTAATGGCAAGTACTAAGCCCTAGTCTCTGTGAATGGGTCCCAAATGTCCAGTGAGGTAAATACATTCTTAAAAAGTAGGACGCAGGGATGCAGTGCAAGTTGTAACCCCAAGCTTACACCAACCGCTTTATGAACGTTAATGGCATTACTTTTCGGTTACAGTAAGGTTTTATGTAGGGGTGGGCATAATTAATCGATGCTCGATAATTGCTTGTTAAGAAATGTGTCGATTAATTTATATTGTTATCGATCAAAAGGACGGTGTGTATACTGTGAGTCTTGAAGCATTTAATTGAATATCACTATGTGGAAGAAATAACAAATCTAACCACCAGGGCGCGATGTTTTATTATTTCAAATGACAAAAACGGAACAGCCAAATGAGCGGCAGTTGACTTGTGACGCAGCTCATTTGAAAACTTGCCAGCAAATCAAGATTAGCCTAAAACATGAAGCGGTCCAAGCGAAGTGTTGCGTGGGACCACTTCGATTTAAAAAACGGAGACGTGCATTGTACACATTGTGATGCCGTGTACAAGTATAATTCCACGACGACAAATATGATGTATCACTAGACCAACGTACATCCGACCTTGTTGGCCGGCAGTTCATCCTCCTCTCAACCTACCATCACCTCGGTCCTAGCAAGGAGGAGCTGCGACTCACAGCGGGCAGATAAAATTACTAAAGGTATCTGTAAGTTCATTCAGACAGACATGCTGCCTATAAGTATAGTTGAAGGCAAAGGTTTTGGGAATCTGATGGATATAATGGAACCAGCATATCACATTCCATCACGGCGCACAGTCACCAGACTCATTGAAACGCAGTATGAAGAAAGAAAGGAGGAGTTGGTTAAAAAGTTGGCCACAGCCGAGAGTGTTGCTCTCACGACAGACTGCTGGACGGCTTTAACAGCTGAGAGCTATATTACCATCACCTGCCACTACATCGGCGATGACTGGGAAATGAACTCGGCTGTCCTGTTAACAGAAAGCCTGCCAGGCCGTCACACAGCTGACTGTCTCACGGAGAAATTGAATGGGGCTGTGGAGCAGTGGGGAATTGAAGGCCGAGTAATCGCCTGCGTACATGATAACGTGGCCAATATAGTCGCTGCTAACCGTCCAACCAGAGTCAGCTGGGTTTCCGTTGCCTGCTTTGCCCACACCCTCCAGCTGGCCATAAATGACGGCTTTGCACTTTACCTGAATCGGGTAATCTCCGCAGCTGGCAAACTTGTTGGTCACTTTAACCACAGCACAGTTGCCAGCAAAGCGCTGCAAAAAAAACAAGAACAAATGGGCCTCCTAAGCCACCGGCTAATACAATCATGTAAAACACGTTGGAACTCAGTCTGTGAAATGTTCGATCGGCTGGTGGAGCAGCGGTGGGCTGTTGCTGCTGTCCTGTCGGACCGCACCGTGACCAAAGAAAGATGAGTACTGGCAGCTGATGGAGGAAACGCAGCCTGTGCTGAGAGCACTAAAGTGTGCCACCACAGTCATGTCTGCGGAGAAGGACGTCTCCATCTCCAACACTTATCCCATAACCTTCGGCCTCATCAATGCGCATCTGCTGCGCAAAGAAGGAGACGGGCCCAAGGTTATCGAGTTCAAAACTAAAGTGCGGTCCTCCCTCAGCACCCGAATGAATGTAAGCTACATGTAGTTTAATTTCAATATGCCCAATAGCAAAAATATTACGAGTAATAAGATTTACAACATAGCCTATACGTACATGCCTCTTATTGAATAGCCTAGATACGTTTTCCATTTAGCATTATAGATGCGCAATTATTTCTGATTATTGATTTCCCCGCATCATTTATTTTCAGGTTCAGTCTGCTGAATTTGTATCATCGGCCCCCATGCTTTCAGCAATGCTGGACCCTCGTCACAAGCACCTGGGTTTTCTGA
The DNA here is from genome assembly GCA_026122265.1 of Ammodytes dubius. Lineage (NCBI taxonomy): Eukaryota > Metazoa > Chordata > Actinopteri > Uranoscopiformes > Ammodytidae > Ammodytes > Ammodytes dubius. Next base: position 3,165 of record JAOPFK010000254.1, on the reverse strand, counting down.
CACCTGCACAGAGAGTACTTGCTAATGCGAAATTAGTTGAACTGGGAGAGGCAGTGGAGACAGGCCAGGAGGCTATCGAGCAGGCTGGGGGGCACGCGGCGGACGAAGGGAGCGCAAACACTGGAGCCGCCGCCGCCGCCACACAGGCTTCCGCTATGGCACTACTCCTCGGGGAGCAATACTCCACTATACTGGACACTGGCATTGACACAGAGGTTAATAACTTTCTAAGGGATACCCCCCCCCACTCCTGGATTGCAACCCTACCGACTGGTGGAAAGTGAATGGAAGAAGGTTCCCCAGGCTGTCAAAGTTGGCGCGACAATACCTCTGCATCCCCGCAACTTCGGTCCCGTCAGAGCGGGTGTTTTCTGCTGCTGAACTGACAGTTACAAGGCTGCGTTCGCGTCTGACCCCGAGCATGTTAACATGCTTATATTCCTAAACAAAAATATGTAGGCTGGAGGTACTGTATGCTATGGACAGTGGGGACAGTCACCACCGTATGTAAGTCGCTCTTTGTTTTTCTTAATGTGTTGTCTCTCGCCCCGCGTTTCTTTCGGCTTGGTGCCTCTTGGAGTCGTTACATTTTGTCAAAACTGTGACATTTTAGCAACAAGTTCAGCCTTATATATGTTCACTAAGGTATTGCTTTTAGATAGGCTAGTTCATGCAATTGTTTCTAAATGTGTGGCTCATCTTTTTGCGAGCCTTTCCGAGCGCCGACTGCACTATGCATATATGCCGGCCTTTTTTTCCCCTTTTTTTCAAACAGTTATACAGTTTTATGCCCACTCTTACTGCCTTGTTTGATTATTGTTGGCCGATAGTAGGCTACTTATTGTAATTGGAATACAGATTTAGTTCTTGTTGAAGCGTTTCCAAACCTTTAAGAGCGCCTGTAGGCGCATTGTTCGGCCGTTACGAGCGCCGCATAGGCCTATAACCTATAATGCCTGTAGGCTATTTATTATTTTAAAACTGTTAAACAGTTGCAGGTCTTCAATTTAACTGTCTTGTATTATTGTTGGCCTAAACATTATTGTTGGAATAAAGATTGCATTGATAAAAACATGCTGCATTTTGTATTTTCTACCAACGGGAATTTTAATATAGCCTATAGAAAAAGTTAATGATTAATCGATAATTGCTCGATAATTCTAGCGATGATCGAGCAAGGAAATTTCTTAAAATGCCCATCCCTACTTCTTACCCTGATGCACCCATCACTTAGCCTGGCACCGCCTGCCTACCTCCGCTCAATTTTCATCTCACTTCAGTAGTCAGTCTCGGGCTGCAGTATATTCATGGGTTCCTGCTCCGGCAGCATGTTGCCGGTCCAATCAAAGAGTGAGTGGCTGAGAACGATGACGTCGAAGTCGCGCTCCAGTTTCAGTTGAATGCTGCGTTACTTTATACTCGGAACTCACCAAATAATTTAATTTACACTGCATTCCAAATTATAAGGCAAATTAGATTTTTCCAGATTTTCCTAAATAGTCGATGCAAATCACAATCAGTATAATTTTCAAGTCATCAACCGTTTTGAATTTTATTGAACAAACCTCCCAATAATAAAAGTATTTTTTTCAAAACATTTTATAGGTTGTAAACAACTAAAAATGGTCATTTGTTGAATTTGCAGCATTAGGAGTAGCCTGGTCCAACCAGACCATCGTACTTCATTTCATTTGTACAGAAGGTCTGGAACTGCTGTAATTGGCAAACGTTCACTCACTTGGAGGCGGGTGTCTGTTGAAGTTTAAAACTATTGGATCTGCCCAGTGCCACTCTGGATTAGCCAACCAATCGCATAACGTTTGGTCGTCACGTGTGTCATGAGCCGGCTTCTGACGGTGCGTTCAAGTTGGACAGGGAAGTCGGAAATTTCTGACTTCACTACATATTGTGGTCTATGGATCTACCGGTACCTGGCAACAGTAACTTCCTAGAGCCTAACGTTTAGTTATTTGGACGAGAAAGGTTGTCGGCGCCCATACTTTCGCGAGCAGATGCACTGGAACACAGACAGGTCGGAACTCGGAACTACCAAGTCGGAAATCTCCTTCTTCCGAGTATAAAGGAATGCAGCATTCAACTGAAACTGGAGCGCGAATTCAACGTCATCGTTCTCAGCCACTCGCTCTGTTCGCTGATTGGACGGCCGGAAATTTTCCAGCTAGATTCCACTAATACCACCCAGCCCCAGACTGACTACTGAAGGGAAAATTAAATTTAGCCGGAAGTAGGTAGGCGGGCGGAGCCAGGCTACATTAGGAGGTCATATTTAGTGAAATCAAAAGCTATTTCAATCAAAACATCTTCTTTTCTTTCAAAGTTTTTTTTATTAAATGTTAGTAACAAAGACATTGTAGCACAATGAGTACAAATTTGTTCCCCTTTTTTCCCGAACATACCCCACCCACATCCCACCCTCACACCCAACAACACGAAATATACCCTACAAGAAACAAAAATAAACAATCAATATGAAAAAAAAAAAAAAAAAAAAAAACACATAAAGAAATAAAATTAAATCAAATAAAAGAGGGGGGAGGAAGCTACTCTTCTATAGTTATTGTTGGTTTTTTTAAATAATTTAGGAAAGGGCGCCAAATTCTGTCAAATTTATTCTCGGATCCCTGGGTAGTGTAACGTATTTTCTCTAATTTCATACATGCCATAATGTCTCGAATCCAATGTGAGTGGGAAGGAGGAGCAGGATCTTTCCACTTGAGTAGGATAGCGCTGCGAGCAAGTAATGAGGTGAAGGCCAGTACTCTCAGCTTCACTTTAGGTAAGCCCGAATTTGGTGCAATGCCAAAAATTGCAGTGAAAGGGTTCGGCTTAATTTGATGCTGAAGTACTTCAGAAATTCTTTGAAAAACTGATGTCCAGAACTCAGTCAAGGTGGGACACAACCAGTACATGTGAAAGAGTGATGCCGGTGCACTCTTACAGCTATCACAGGTCGGGTCTACATCAGGGAACATACGAGCTAATTTAGTTTTAGATATGTGGATATGATGTACTACTTTAACTTGCACAAGAGCATGTCGGGCGCACATGGAGGTAGAGTGTATCCGATCCAGGACTGAATCCCACATGTGATCTGTGAAGGCAGAACCTAGGTCCTGCTCCCACAGGGTTCTTATAGCTGCTAAT
>JAOPFK010000253.1:0-55677 GCA_026122265.1 Ammodytes dubius | reverse complement strand
GTTGGTCTGGAACCAAGATCTTGTTTGCTTACTGGTGTGTTTGGGGTCGTTGACTTGTTGGAACACCCATTTCAAGGGCATTTCCTCTTCAGCATAAGGCAACATGACCTCTTCAAGTATTCTAATGTATCCAAACTGATCCATGGTATGCGATAAATAGACCCGACACCATAGTATGAGAAACATCCCCATAATATGATGCCACCATGCTTCACTGTCTTCAAAGTGTACCGTGGCTTGAATTCAGTGTTTGGGGGTCATCTGACAAACTGTCTGCGGCCCCTATTCATTTTTCATTTTCCTTTATTTAACCTCGATAGATCAATTGAGGGGTGACCCTCTTTTACAATGACGTCGAGTTTGTACAGATACAAAATATACAATGAGAATACATAACAAGTTTACACACACACACACAGACAACAGCAATTTAAAACATTCAGATCAATTGAATGAAAGAGACAATAGCCTAATTAAAACAGTTACAAGTGTAGAGGGGCTGATTCAAAATAATAATTTTAAATTGGTTAACAGTTATGAGTGTATTTATTTTAATTGTATGTTCAAGCCACAGTACACTTTGAAGACAGTGAAGCATGGTGGCATCATATTATGGGGATGTTTCTCATATTATGGTGTCGGGTCTATTTATCGCATACCATAGATCATGGATCAGTTTGGATACATTTAATTCCTTGAAGAGGTCATGTTGCCTTATGCTGAAGAGGAAATGCCCTTGAAATGGGTGTTCCAACAAGTCAACGACCCCAAACACACCAGTAAGCGAACAAGATCTTGGATCCAGACCGACAAAATTAACGTTATGGAGTGGCCAGACCAATCCCTGGACCTTAATCCAATAGAAAACCTATGTGGTGACATCAAAAATGCTGTTTTTGAGGCAAAACCAAGAAATCCAGAGGAATTGTAGACTGTAGTCCAATCATCCTGGGCTGAAACACCTGTTCACAGGTGCCATAAGTTGGTCGGCTCCCTGCAACACAGATGTGAAGCAGTTCTCAGAAACAGAGGTTATACAACTAAATATTAGTTCAGTGATTCATAGGAAAGCTAAATCTTCATGCATTTTTCAGTTGATACAGTAAATGTTTGAGTTGTAAAGAAAAATGCAGACGCTGCTATTTTTTTGAACATTCTAATATTCCTTTTTCTTCACTTTCTGTAAAGATGAAGAAACATTTGACAAAAGTTTCTTCATATGTGGAGTTGGAATTATTAAGTTAAAATGACCCTAAAAGATTTTGATAAAAGGAAAAAAAAGGTATTCTAATATATTTATTTTATCATTTGCCGTCAATAGTCTGTTTCTGATCAGTCAAGATTCATGGTGGTGTATTTGCCATATTATGCACATTAACAATTACAGCAGCAGTCATCGGCAAGGAAATTCTTAAGTCCCAGGCTCCTCTCAACAATGTAATATAGAAATAAAACACAAGTGAAGAGAGCAACACCTGAGACACAAATAAACACAACAGTAGAACAAGGACACAGGTCAGATAAAACGTGTAGAGAAAAGGTGAGCCATAGAAATATAAAGTAGAGAGTAAAATAAAGTTAAATTAACTGTAGATGAAATAGAATACTGTACAAGGAAATAAAAATAATAATAACTGTCTGCCACCATGCATGTACAACCAGAAGCCTTCCCGGAGGTGTATCCAGTGTAGGCCTACCTTTCTTCATGTCCCTGAAGGGTGGGTTGCTGAAGCAGTATGGGCAGAGGGAGTAGCTCTTGCCGCGGGCCCCAGACGTCCACAGCACCAGCTCAAAGTCGTCCAGGGGACAGCGCAGCTCCTTGTACAGCTTGATGACTCCGTTGGGGGCAGGCTGTATGTCTCGTCACAGTGGGAGCAGTGGAGCCGGCTGGGCTTGGCCTAGTGATACACACATGGTAAAATGGTAAATGGATTTGATTTATATAATGCTTTCTAGCCGATTTTCTCAGCCCCAAAGCGCTTTACATTTCTTACCACATTCATACACACACTCATACACCGATGGAAGTAGCTGCCATGCAAGGCGCCCTCTGAACCATCGGGTGCAATGTGGGGTTCAATTTCTTGCCCAGGGACACTTGGACATGTGGCGGGTAGGCAGGGGATCGAACCTCCGACCCTGCACTCCAGAGGCGACCTCCCTACCCACTTCACCACTGCCGCCCTATGATGATGGATCACATGTTTTTTTTATTTGTATTACATAACATTATGACATGAAATATTTATTTTACATATTTACTAGGGCTGTCAAAATTAACGCGTTAACGCAGGGTGATTCATTTCTAGAATTATCGGCGTTCATTTTTTAACGCATGCGCAGAATGATCCGCCCCGTGCATCCCACCGGCTCTATACTACAATCACTCTATCGTTGTGGCTGACCCAGGATCAGTAGCTGTGCGCAGCCAAACATAGCAGCATGTTAGCCCGTGCCGTGTTTTAAAGTTTTAAACTGCCAACGGTCACGTCTGTGTCGGGGGCATAGATAGTATAAAATCAACTGCCGCGGGTGACAGTTGATGTCGGGAGCAATAGGAGGAGAAACATTGTCCGCTCTGTTCAGAGCCCGCGAGGACACAAACGTCTGCAGTTTCAGATTCAGATTCAGATTTTGTTTGTCACATACACAATACATTGCAGTGAAATGTTCACAGTCGGCTCCATGCTCATCGTTGTTTTGGATTAGGCCTACCACTACGGTGTCGTCAGCAAACTTTATGATGGTATTTGAGTCCGCGGTGGCTGCACAATGAGGGGACAGAACACAGCCCTGGGGGGCCCCTGTGTTGAGGGTGAGGGGGGATGAGGTGTGCCGGCCTGCTTTCACCACCTGAGGTCTCTCTGTCAAAAAGTCCAGGATCCACCTGCAGAGGGCGTTGTTCAGCCCCAGGCTCCTGAGCTTTATGATGAGGGTGGAGGGGAGGATAGTATTAAAGGCTGAACTATAGTCAACAAATAGTAGTCTCACATAGTTCAACACTTTCCCCTTACTCTTGTCCAGGTGTGATAGGACAGTGTGTAATATGTGAGTAATGGCATCCTCAGTGGATCTGTTGGGCCGGTACGCGAATTGTAGAGGGTCCAGGGTGTTGGGCAGTGAGGAGCAGATGTGGGCCTTGACCAGCTTCTCGAAACACTTCATCACCACAGAGGTAAGTGCAACTGGGCGATAATCATTATGACAGGCTGGTCTAGGTTTTTTGGGTATGGGGATGATAGTGGACCTTTTAAAGCATGTGGGGATGATGGACTGTGCCAGGGACAGGTTGAATATAGCCGTGAACACTGGTGCCAATTGATCGGCGCAGACCTTGAGAACCCGCCCTGCTATCTCATCTGGTCCTTCAGCCTTCCTGGCGTTCACCAACTTAAATGTCCTCCTGACATCATGTTCAGAGAGAACGAGTGGTCCTCCGCTCCCTCCTACTCCACCGCTCTCCCTCCCTGGTGCCATGGCCCCTTGGCAGGTGTCAAAGCGTGCAAAAAAAGTGTTGAGGTTATCCACCAACTCCTTACTTGCACCTCCCGAGGAGGGGGGCGGGGGTTTGTAGTCCGTCATGATTTTTAGCCCCTGCCATACACTCCTAAGGTCTCCTTTTCAGAGGTGTGTGTGAGTAGACATCAACATAACGTCGGCTTCCTGGCACAAATGAACAGTCCCCTAGGACGTGGTCGCGCGTACACACACACACACACAACACACACACACACCACAACACACACACACACACACACACACACACACACACACACACACACACACACACACACACACACACACACACACACACACACACACACACACACACACACACACACACACACACACACACACACACACACACACACACACACACACACACACACACACAACACACACACACACACACACACACACACACACACACACACACACACACACACACACACACACACACACACACACACACACATCAAGTTGTATTCAAGAATGCACAACCTATAGATTCACCAAATAAATGCCATTATATAGCCTATCCTATATTTGCCCAAAGACATAGTAAAGAGACAGACCAATTGAATTATGGTTTGGTAGGTAGGCATATATTTTAGTTTGATTTAAATTTATTTTCAGTATTAAAACCATCATTTGGATTTTCAATTAATAAAAATACTAATTTTAAATGCACATATCCACCTTCTGTCATTTATCTTTCCGTTCATACAACAAAATACAGAGAAAATTCAAATTTTTCGGGCATATTTCTAATGGTAAAATTAATCGTGATTAATCCACATAATCCTGTGATTAATCTGATTAAAGATTGTAATCGTTTGACAGCCCTAATATTTACATTACAGCATATGCTGATATTTTAATGTTTCACTTACTTTTAATATAGCATGTTTTCTTTTGTGTATGGTGTGTTGGCTTTATTGCTACACCTGTTTTTAATTTGCTTGTGTACTCATTTTATTGTAAAATTATTGAGAAGCGCTATATCAAGTAAGTGCGTCATTCTTATTATTGTGTCATAATTGATTGGATTTATATAGCGCTTTATTTCTCTGTGACTCAAAGCGCTTACAGGGTTCCAGGTTCAATTTGTTCACACACAGTCATACTGGTGGTGGTAAACTACGGTAGTAGCCACAGCTGCCCTGGGGCAGACTGACGGAAGCATGGCTGCCATTCAGCGCCTACGGCCCCTCAGACCACCACCTCAAACATACAGCAATCATACACATTCACACCAGGTAAGGTGGGTGAAGTGTCTTGCCCAAGGACACAACAACCATGACACAGGTGGCCGGGCGGGGATCGAACCGCCAACCCTTGGATCGTTGGCCAACCCGCTTAACTACCTGAGCCACAGTCGCCCCCGTTATTATTGTGTCAGGGTCACAGCATGGGCACTCTACACACTGGGCAGTTGAAAGGACAAAAGATTGAGTCCAGAGAGCAGTATGAGAACTGGGGCCACTTATCAAAAGGTAAAAGAAGGCCCTTATTAATCATATTTAATGGCAAATATGTCAAATGGAGGAAAATGCTCGCTCAGAACTAAACTATTTTAATTGCATTCAAATAGACAAAAAGATCTGAAGCTTTATGATTTATTCATGAATTTAAAAGTGCTTTTGACGTCAGGTGGTAATGTTTTTTTCCATTTCCATTTAAAGCTCAGTTCTGACTTTGAAGGCCAGACCTCAACAGCTTGAGGCTGCAGTATGGAACTTTGGGTGCGTCAGAGAAGTTAACTTCATTTTGGGATGGATTCTAAACTGGGTCTGCTGTGAAGAGGACTGAGCCTCTATGGGGGGGCTCTTACTACTACACCACGCGCGCCCCCCCGAAGTGAACATTTTCTAGTGTATATTCTCTAAACTTCCTCACAGGAAAATGTGATCCCTGGAACACTGTTTGAAGTTGGAAAGCTTCCTGAAAAGTTACTGTTTCGCTGTTGTTGTTTACAGCCGCTGGGCCCACAGTTTGGTTTACAAACATATTCTAGTCTTACGTTTGGTTCCAGGTTCCTCAAAATAATTACGCTTTATTTATGATCATAGAATTATTCAATACTAAGAATAAGGGATGCACAGGACTAGTCGTTTTAACGTTTAAACGTCCGCTGCCTCACTAGTCGGAACCAGAAATACTCAGTTAGTAATTTATTGCGTATCACTTGGAATTGAGCACAAAATGTGTGAGAATGAACGGGTGTGTGTAGCCTATAGGTGGGCACTGTTAAAAGAGGGGGGAGATAGAGATAAAAGCCGTTTTCTCCCTCCCGTCAGCTGTTATAATGCTGCTTTGCACATAGAGGTGGAGACGAACTCAAGTCAACACACAGCGGGACTCGGCAGTCCGGTGATAAGCAAACAGTAGCCTACACTAACAACATTCATACTTTAGATTTTAAAAGAGAAACACTTCAAATGTTGGTCTCTGGAGTGGTTGTGTGTTACTCCTCCACCTTTGCTAAGTTTAAATAAAAAACGCTAATGTTCAAGCCTTTGGACGGTGGCAAAGGCAAAAAGCTCTTGAGGATGGTTAAGACCAAGAAAAAGAACCCAGAACCAAGAACTCAGATTATTCAGGGGTATTTTGTGCCGAATCCCAGCTAATTTCCTACCCTGGTGTCTAGTGTTCTGGAGCCTCATTTATAAAGCTTGCGTAGACGGCAGAAATGTACGGCAAAATGTGCAGTTGCAAACCTTGGTATTTATAAAAACATTATTTGCGGAGAAGTGTGCGTATTCCCACGCCAACTTTTGACCATGCGTAGTTAGAGCTACCGCAAGATCGGGGAATCAGCGACACTCAATGGCAACACCACGAAATAAGCTCAGTCATCAGAAAAACACAGACAAATGACTGTGAAATGTTTGGCACCCAATATATTTAGTCAATAAAATGTATAAGCTTACCTATAGTTGTGAATATATGGTTACTGTAATCTATGGCATGCAGTTGTGATGTAGGTTGAATTACTTATCAAGTAGCCTAGGTCTACATGCTTTGGTTATATTTTATAAATTTAATCTTATAGCGCTACTTTATAATAATATCCTATACGTCGGGAGGTGTTTCCGTGAGCGGGAGAGCAAATTTTAAGAGGTGTGTAAAAAGTAGTTTTGTACAAAGTTAAGCCCAACAGATAGCCTATTAATTAAATTGTATATTTCGTTAGATAAAATCATGTTATGTATTTAGCAAATTATTACACGCATCTCTTTCCCATAACAATTCAACCTGGAAGATTAAACTATAATCTGACGTTGTTGGAAATGTGTGGATCTCACGTAGGGATGGGACGATCCACTTTTTTTAGTTCCGATCCGATTCCGATACCTAGGGTTTGGATATCGGCCAATACCGATACTGACCGATACGATATCATAATTGTTATACATTTTTTTGTTGGTGGTGATTTTATGTATTAGGCTAGGAAGGCTTAAGCAATTCTAATTTAAAAGAGCAATAAATATACACAAATGCATATAGGTTTATCTTAAAGGCAGAATTATAGAGTCACACAAAAAAAATCCTTCTCAATGATCACTTCTGCCCCACTAGAATATGTGGTGGTCTGTTTGTCTAAACAGTCTTCCTCTCTCTGGCTGTATTTTACATAGTAGAATTTGTCTCAAGCCTCTCCACTTCCTTGACTTTGATTAGCTTTGGTTAGCTCACTGGCTAACAAACTGATATGTACTGTATGTCAAATTATAAAGTGATGTCCTCTCTCCCTCCACCGAACGTCGGCGCATGTTCGCTCTTACATAGTAAAAAAAAAAAAAAAAATATATAAAAAAAAAAAATTATAAAAAAAAAAAAAAAAATCGGATTTTAATATCGGAGCTGTCAGTCCGATATCCGATACGCAGATTTCGGCCATATCGGACCCGATACCGATACTGGATCGGATCGGCCCCATCCCTAATCTCACGGGAGATAAACAACTCTCTCGAATAGACTATAGGCATTATTTCACTTGTCACACCATATTTTATATAGGCCTACATATAGTACAGGTACGCTAATACGTGATATTGCAAAGTTGGGCGAAACTGCTTTACAAAGACTATAACGACTGTGCCAATCATGATATGTGATAAGCGTGCGTGTGTGTGTGTGTGTGTGTGTGTGTGTGTGTGTGTGTGTGTGTGTGTGGTGTGGTGTGTTTGTGTGTGTGTTTGTGTGTTTGTGTGCTAGCTACGGCAGCACATGCACGTCACAGGCTTTCTTCCTTCCCAGTTGCTTTCTTTGCGGCAGGTTGCCTCCCTTTTCTCCTCATGTCAGTCAAAATTCCGTGCTTATTAAGAGCGTCACCATATTCAGGAGCTATTTAGCATTCGCCAATTGAAGATTGTGGGATGAAACTGGGAGGTGAAGTGGGAGGACACCGGGCGGAGATCGTCCGCGCACAATTCACCGCAGGTGGGTATTTATAAAGGGAAGATTGCGTGCAACAGCGCGCCGCACAGTTTTATAAATCTGAATTCTTTTTGGCGCAGCACATTCTTGGTTTTGTGCAGACACAATATGTTGGGATGGATTCTATGCACACCTTGATAAATGAGTCCCCTGGTGTGTGCCTTGCTCTATTTTTTGACATTGCTCCCCTTTCAAATTCACATGATGGGTTTTTCTGATGATCGGTTCTGTAATATCAGTCTTCCTTTAAATTGTAAAAAGTAGTGTGGAGTGTTGTGCTGACCTGGATGTACTTCATGAAGCGGTGGCACTTTCCACAGCGCGACAGTGGCTTCCCAGAGTCAGCAATGGGTGAAAAGGACACCTCCATCAACTCATCCATGCCTGTAAAACACAACAAGCACAGACTGAGGGCTACAGTTTGCATAGGAATAAACCAAAAATATGTTTAAATAATATGTTCCCCCTATTTTCTGATGTATTTATCTCTTCAACACATAGCACGTTCAAAAATCATTTAGGTACGATGAAAGTCTCAGTCATGAACACGTAGAGTATGGCTGCATTGACAACATATAGTCATGGTTAATGTGCCTCAACTTGTATTAGCTTTGGGGTTAGGTGACGTGTGATGGGGGCGGCAGTGGCGATGTGGGTAGGGCTGTTATCCTCTGGAGTGCAGGGTCGGAGGTTCGATCCCCTGCCTACCCGCCACATGTCCAAGTGTCCCTGGGCAAGACACTGAACCCCACATTGCTCCTGATGGTTCAGAGGGCGCCTTGCATGGCAGCTACTGCAATCAGTGTATGAGTGTGTGTATGAATGGGTGAATGTGGTAAGATATGTAAAGCGCTTTGGGGCTGAGAAAATCGTCTAAAAAGCGCTATATAAGTCAAGTCCATTTACCATTAGAGCTTTAGTGTTTTTATATCAGTTGAAAATGAATCCATGTTCTAAATATAAAAAGCCTATGTTTCACTTACAAAGCTAGTGTTCTCTTAAAAGTTGACTTAAAGCCCTGTGGCTGCAGTGGACTTACTGGGGATGGAATCCACAAAGTAGTGGAACTTCCTCTTGAAGATATCCAGCGTGTGCTGCAGGACCAGCTGGTAGTTGACCTTCCCCAGAGAGATGAGGGTGAGCTGCTTCTCCACAGCACTGCGGATGGTGGGCAGAACCAGCTCTGCATCTGGAGCGCGCACACACACACACAAAGTCATATATTGTTGAAGAGTTTTTTTATTTATTTTTTATTGCTAAACTACTGGCATTCTATGAAAGGCACTCAAACACAATCACTAATGTAATGTGGCTCATGTACAGCACATTGATGAACTGGATCATTCCGGATGTAATGTAATGTAATGTATATATATATATATATATATGTAATGTATATATATATATATATATATATATGTAATGTATATATATATATATATGTAATGTATATATATATATATATATATATATTGTGTGTATTAAAGATGATCCAACGATGTTCTACAAACAATGCATAGCTACAAATCCCTAAAGCCTGCAATTCCACTGAGCGGTTCAGTACAGTACGTTTTTATTTGCGTTTCAACGATCAAAATTTGGCAAGGGTGCCAAAATAAGCAAACCATACCGTACCTATTTTTGGAGTAACATACTGCAGTCCGTTGATAAAGAAATGTTGTGTTTTGAGAGACCCGCCTACCAAGTAAGGCTGCTGTTGGCAGTGGAAACGCAAGCCAGATCTATTCCGTACCAAACCATACCGAACCAAACCAAACAGCATTGCTCAGTGGAAACTAGCCCTGCGTTCCAATCCCCATACTTCCACACTATTTAGTATGATAGAAAAAGATAGAGGATGTCCCAATACATGATGTCAGATGCAGTATGCCAAAAATAACTAGATGTGGCTACTACATTCAATGTCCAATGTGTAGTATGCAAACCAGCTTGATTTAGTGTGTAGTAAAGTAAAAAATAAAGGTATGTGATTGGAACGCAGGGAAGGCGTTATAGAATGTATCACGTTATAAGGCAAAGTACCTGTCTTGTAGTAGCCATGTACCAGGACAATGCCCAGGTTGGTTGGCTTCAACTTGCGCCCATTCTCTACCGTCACGTAGTTCCTCTGGCACACGTTGTTGATGTGGACAGGGATGCTGGCATCAGTACCTGGAGGGAGGGGGACGCAATTCAAAAGGTTGTCATAAGCCACCATCGTGAGGGGGGGGGGGGGGGGGGGGGGGGGTATGGGTTCATTTGTTGTTTTCATTTCAAATTGATGGGAAAGTTTCATTTTCCCTTCTAAATTGAAGTTAGGGGGCTATAGAACAATTTTGGTTCGAGTGTCACGAAACCAGACAAAAAATTTTCTACCTGCATTAAGACCTTCATTATATTCTATATTCATTATTTCGATTGTGGCCATTTTGGAAGATGGCAAAAAAAACCTTGGTCTAATTTTTTTTACACTCAAAGCAAAGTTGTTCTTTATTCCTTTACCTTTAGTGGAAACTAAACTTTTGCCTCAGCAAGTGACTGAGGGTCCAGGCACAACACTGTCACACCTCAGCACATGGATACTATCATGTGATAGGTGATCAGACACGGCTTGGTACATCTTTTTGTTGCAAGGTCCTGAACCGAGGAGCATGTAAAGTAAAATGAACCGATTGGGAGAGAATGCTTTAAGCAACCTCAAGCTCCTCAAAACCACAGTATACAGTCATATGAAAAAGTTTGGGAACCCCTCTCAGCCGGCATTATAATTGACTCTGCTTTCACACAAAAAAGATAAAAGTGGTATGTCTTTAATTTACCAGGAACAGCTAAGTACTGGGATGTTTTCCAAACAAAGATTTTTTGAAAAGCAGTATTTAGTTTTATGAAATTAAATAAAATGTGAAAAACTGGCTGTGCAAAAATATGGGAACCCTTGTGGTCTTGCTGTTCTATTTCGTTCCTACTGACCGCCAGAGGCGGTGCTTATAGCACTGGATATTCCATTGCGCGCATGCGCAGGTCGAGATCTTTATACCAACAAAGTCACCTGTGACACCCGGGTGACTCCGGGAATGTCTATATATTCCGGAAGTCACCAGAGGTTCTGTTCCTTCTATTTTCTCGCGGAGCAGGTCGCACACATTGTTGTGTGCTAATATACCACTAGCTTGTCGCAAGTAGCTCGTACCCTGAGGGTTGGTGCTTCGATTTGACTTCGACCACCAAGGGCTGCGACAGCAATTCGTTAGACTTGGCTACGGCCGGTCAGGGTGAGTAGTGTGAAGGCTACGCGTAGCCCGGGGCTACCGCGGAAGCTAATATCACCTTTCCACCTTGCTTTGATTAGATCAGGCGGCGGCTGGGTTCACAGTCGCCGTGTTATTCTTCGTTCGCACCGTTGCTTGTGTGTTTCGCTAAGCCGGTTGCTAATTGTATGCTCGAATGTATTGTCTTTCTAGCATTGTTGCACTGTTGATCGGGTGCTACGTTCGCCCCGACCGGTGCTTACTTGATTTAATCGACAGCGAGCGGCTTGATAGGCTACTCAATGTGCTCGCCGGTGGACGAATTAGTTTCCTAAATCGCCTTCACCGCGTTATTTTAGCCTTGTCACACTGTTGCTCGTGTGTAGGCTGCTGTAGTGTGGCGCCAGTTGGCAGCTTAGTTCACAGCACGGGTGTCGTGTCTGTGCTGCTGTGTTATAAGAGCCGTGTTGCACGGTAGCTCACGCCTTAGCCTGACTGCATAGGCTACTTAATCTGCTCGACAGTGAACGTCGTGCCGTCACTGTGTTATTAAGGCGCATTATTGCTTGGGTGCTCTCGCCTAAGGCTCAATTGCCTATAGCCTTCGTTGATTGGCTCTCCAGTGGGCGGCTGGGGTTACCAAGAGCCGCTGACACTGCCAGGGGACTGCAGATGGAGAATAGCATTGGCTAATTCTAGCATTTTTTTAACCCATGTATGACCGTGTGGTTTATTGATTTGCACTGTCCCCGTCTTAAGTAAACTAAATTCAATTGAACTGTGTCGGATTACACATTTTAATTGGCTCGACAGGTCGCGTTGTTGCTTGGGTGCTCTCGCCCAGAGCTCGATTGCCTAACCTACTGTAACTTGCTCGCCAGTGGGCGGCAGGGTTACACTGCCAATGTACTATTAGACAGGTCGCATTGCTGCTTGGGTGCTCTCGCCTAAAGCTCGATTGCCTAAAGCCTACTGTAATTATGCTCGCCAGTGGCAGCATAGTTTTACACAACAGGTCGCATTGTTGCTTGGGTGCTCTCGCCTAAAGCTCGATTGCCTAAAGCCTACTGTAATTATGCTCGCCAGTGGGCAGCATAGTTTTACACAACAGGTCGCATTGTTGCTTGGGTGCTGTGTCGCCTAAAGCTCGATTGCCTAAAGCCTACTGTAATTATGCTCGCCAGTGGCAGCATAGTTTTACACAACAGGTCGCATTGTTGCTTGGGTGCTCTCGCCTAAAGCTCGATTGCCTAAAGCCTACTGTAATTATGCTCGCCAGTGGGCAGCATAGTTTTACACAACAGGTCGCATTGTTGCTTGGGTGCTGTGTCGCCTAGGCCAGTTGCTACTTGATTAGTTGCCGGTGAGCGGCTGGGCTTAACGCCGCCACGGTAAGTTCTAATTTCTTTTTGCTAGCTTTGCTGCACTGCTGCTTGGGTGCTGTGTCGCCTAGGCCAGTTGCTACTTGATTAGTTGCCAGTGAGCGGCTGGGGTTAGCGCCGCCACGGTAAATTCTAATTTCTTTTTGCTAGCTTTGCTGCACTGCTGCTTGGGTGCTGTGTCGCCTAGGCCAGTTGCTACTTGATTAGTTGCCAGTGAGCGGCTGGGCTTAACGCCGCCACGGTAAATTCTAATTTCTTTTTGCTAGCTTTGCTGCACTGCTGCTTGGGTGCTGTGTCGCCTAGGCCAGTTGCTACTTGATTAGTTGCCAGTGAGCGGCTGGGATAGCGCCGCCACGGTAAGTTCTAATTTATTCTGCTAGCTGTTGCGCTGTGCTCGGGTGGTGAGTTCGCCGGGGCCGGGTGCTTACTTTGATTATCAGTGAGCGGCGTGGGCAGTAGCCGCCGCCGCGGTATTTGCTAGCTTTGCTGCACTGCTGCTTGGGTGCTGTGTCGCCTAGGCCAGTTGCGTACTTCATTTATCGTTTTGCAGGGGCGTCGTGCTCGGGTGCTCTCGCCTAGGGCGCGATTGCCTAAGCCTGCGTTAATTTGCCTCCAGTAGGCGGCTTGCGGGTAGCAGAGTCGCCTTCAAGGGGTTAATTTTGGGCTGCACACCGGTGCTCGGTGCTCTCGCCTAGAGCCCGGCTGCATAGCCTACTAACTAATTTGCTATTTTCTAATTAGTTACTGAGATAGGGTAATTAAGGTTGCCATTATGTCAAGCGCCCATAATTTTGTAGTCAGACGCATATTTCGTTGGCTCAACAGTGGCCAGCTTACGCCTTCATGACCTCCATACAGGGCCATGACAAGTGCCCTGCAGGTCTCAGGGTGAGCACCTGAGGGAAGCGCTGTCAGATAACCCATGCATGAACTGTAGTTTCATGTCTCAGGCACTTAGGTTGCTAGGTAGAGGCTCTTCTACTAGCCTCCAACCAGTTCATGGTACCAGTGCAGTGAATAACCTTGCGGCTGTGCATCCTTCCTACTCGGGGGATGACATGCTGTCCACAGCTGCGTCCTGTAGTCTCTTACAGGTGGGCAGCTCGGCTAGGAAGTCAGTGTCTGTCCGTGACTCGCCAAGTATGGGGTTAGATGAAGCTCTGGTTTCATCTGCACCCACGAATGCCTTCTTTCGGCAGGCCCTCAATCCTCCGTTTCTGTGTGCCTCCCTCTGAGCCTTATTCCGTGGGCTCCGTAGATGCTGGCCAGATTTAAGGGCTCTCTCCTATCACACTAGTGACAGTAGAGCTCTGGCAGCCATGCAATGCTGATAGTTAGGGCTCGGACTGGGTAGCTCCGATTGAGCCTGCTATAGCATCCCTGGTTGTCTCCCCAGACGAGGCTCTGAGAGCCGATGTGCGCTGCCCTCGGCCCCAGTGCCGGATTTCAGGCGACCTCCTTACTAGGAGTTACGACATTGCTGCCTGTGGGGGCCATCTGGGAATTTGCTTTCTCACACAGTCCTGGCTCGGTCGCAAACCATACAGGGGTCAGGTGCTGGTCACTCAGCACGGACCCTCAGTGATGCTTCACTGCAGACTTTGCATTATGACTTAGGGAGCTAATAATAATAATAATTTGAATTTATATAGCGCCTTTCAAGGTACCCAAGGTCGCTTCACAAGAAAAGGGCTAGGCAGGTTGATCAGCTGTGACGTGGCGCGCCGCCAAGGTTGGCTGGCGCAGTCGTCCCAGTCGGAGGTGTGTCGACAGACCCTCCGTTCTCTCCAGTGATCCCAGGCCAGACGTTCGGCCAGCTGCTCTTCAGGTCCCAGGGCAAAGTGTTCAGGTTGACCAGGCTAGACAGTAGTTGCACGCTGCGACGTGCACCTCTGCCTGATTCCAGGCCGGGAACCTCTGTGGTACCCCGTGCCAATAGCTTCAACCACGTTCAGGTGGACAATCAAGGGGCCAGTGCTTCTCAGCACATTCTGTACAGCGCCGTAACACTGCGCTACAGCTGCATTTCAGGCGCCAGGAGGTCGGCGTCCAGTCTCCGCCCTCCCCCAGAGTCCTTGGGGGTGCTACTCGATGCTCGGTAGGTTCTACTCAACCGAAGCTCAGGTACCAGGAGGTGGGGCGGGGTCGCCCCGTTCTGGGCTAAGACGGCGGAATCAGTGCCTCACGATTCTTCCTTTCCCCATGTTGCGTGTTGCAGGGGTCCTCCAGTCTATCGCTCAGGCGGACTGGGTTGTGTTATAGCCTGAAAGATGCTACTTTCAAGTCCCTACTGCCCAATGTCACAGGTGGTCCTCCCCTTTGCATTTCTGGGCAAGGTGTACCAGTCAGGGTTCTTCCGTTGGGCCGTCCCTGGCTCTGCGTATATTAAACAGTGTGTGGCAGCATCCCTGCCACCATTACAGCTCAGCTGGTGCTCGAGTCGGCGGCCATGCGAGCCTGCCTTTCTCCGTAGCGCGTAGCTACCGTTCAGCAGCTACTACAGCACTTCATGCAATGGAGGCTGCTGGAGTACAGCCTCTTCCTTCGATTGATAGGTATGCTGACCTCAGCATTATCTAATTATCATTATCTAAGCTGTCCAAGTTCCAGGTGTCCGGAACACAGCGATAGAAAGGGCCACCCCCGGGGAGTGGAGACTCCATCCGGAGGTGGTGGGCATGATTGGGACAAGTATGGCAGGGCAGTGGCGTATCTCTTTGCTTCCGAAGAGATGACCCACTGTCCCCCTGGGTCCTCCTAGATGGAGAGGACCAGTCCCCTAAGGCAGGATGCTCTGGCTAATGCTTGGCCAGTCAGCCTGCTTTATGCATTTCCTACAATTCTTTTGTTACTGACAACACTGGATGGGGTCCAGCATTGCAGTTACAGCCTACGTTTGGGGGCTCCACATTGGCCAGGAAGGCCATGGATCCCAGCGTTACTAAACTCCTCAAGGAGAGCCTTGGTGCCTTCCAGGGAGACAGGACCTTCTGTCTCAGGTAGGCGGACACATGTGGCACCCGAACTCGGGGCGCCTGCAGCTGTGCGTGGGGCTCCTGGTAGCCAGGACCCACTGTTGACGTATTGCGACCAGTCAGAGGTCCATACCTTTCTGACTTCAGGGGCACTCTCCACTACATGGCGCTATGCAAACAGGTGGAAGCCGTTTTCACAGCGGTGCATGGCACATGGCGAAGTCCCATGGACTTGCTCAGTGATAGTGATACCACACTTCTGCAGTCTGTGTGGGCAACAGGAGAGCTGCTTCCACCCTGTGCGTCTATGTGGCTGTGATATCGGCCGCACATGCAGGGGTGGATAACCAGACGGTAGGGTCCCACTACCTAGTCAGGCAGTTTCTGAAGGGAGGCCAGAGGCTTCATTCAGCCACCGTGACCCCTGAGGGCACCATCAGGGGACTTGCAAGTAGTCCTGAGGGCCTTAGGACTACCCCCATTTGGGCCGCTGAGTCAGGCAGACCTGACGCGGCTGTCGATGAAGACGGCATTCCTCCTTGCCATTGCGACTGCAATCGGTCGGTGAACTCCATGCCTTGTCAGTAAGCCAGGCGTGCTTGCGCTGGCATGTAGAAGGGTCAGGAGTGGTGCTCTCGCCAACTCCATCCTTCCTATCCAAACGATTGTCTCCCCACCATGTAAACCAATCGATCGAGTTGGCTGCTTTCAATCCCCTGGGCTCACCAGGGGGTGCAGAAAGAATGTCAGACCCACTGTGCCCGGTGCGGGCGCTTAGGGCATAGGTTGTGGCAACAACCAGCTTGCGTAAGACAAATACCCTTTTGTCTGCTATGGGAGCCGCAGGGAGGGGGCTGCCCTGTCCAAACAGAGACACTCCCACTGACTTGTGGATGTGGTCTTGTATGCATATAGAGCACAGGGGCTCCCCATGCCTTGGCCGTTGAGTGCCACTCTACCAGGAGTATGGCTACATCATGGGCTGCCTTGAAGCGGATTTCACGGCAGGACATTTGCGCCACGGCTACATGGTCTTCATCATGTACGTTGCGCGGCTCTACAGAGTAAATGTTGCTGCACCTCATCCGGTGGAATGACAGCTGTCTTGTTGATGGCTGCAAGCCCTTAATTGATGAGTACTCTTCGTGACCGTTTTGGTATAAGTCATCCAGTGCTATAAGCACCGCCTCTGGCGGTCAGTAGGAACGAAATAGAACGATAGTTACGTATGTAACTACGGTTCTATGAGTTCCGGATGACCGCCAGAGTTCTCTGTCACTCAGACTTCTCAGACACCGCGAGAAGATCCAGTGGAACAGAACCTCTGGTGACTTCCGGAATATATAGACATTCCCGGAGTCACCCGGGTGTCACAGGTGACTTTGTTGGTATAAAGATCTCGACCTGCGCATGCGCGCAATGGAATATCCAGTGCTATAAGCACCGCCTCTGGCGGTCATCCGGAACTCATAGAACCGTAGTTACATACGTAACTATCGATTTTAATGCATGTAACAGCATGTAAAACTGAGGACTTTAAACACAAAATTGGTTGGATTATGTTGTTAAGCCTTGAACCTCATATAAAGGTCTGTTTAATCATGATAATCATGACAAAAGTGATCTCAATAATTACAGGCCAATTTCCAAACTCCCATGCCTGGCAAAAATTCTAGAATCAGTCATTAATACTCAGCTGAAAACCTTTTTATCCAGTGCTTCCATTTTGAGTCCATTTCAATCTGGTTTTAGGGCAGGCCACAGTACCGTATCTGCCGTCACTTTGGTCTTAGACAATATTGTTACAGCTATCGACAAAAAAATGCACTGTGCAGCACTTTTTGTTGATCTGTCAAAAGCTTTTGATACTTTAGATCACCATTTGCTTTTAGAGAGGCTGCATGAAATTGGTTTTGACTATTCTACATGTAGCTGGTTTAGGGACTATCTCTCTGACAGACAGCAGTCAGTAAAACTGGGAAGCTACCAAACTGAGTTTTTAACAGTTACAAATGGTGTTCCGCAGGGATCAATTTTAGGTCCAGTCCTATTCACAATTTACATCAATAACATTGTTTCATCACTACAAAACTGCCATGCCCATTTGTATGCGGACGACACTGTATTGTATTGCATTTCTGATTCAGTGCAACAATCTGTTCAGAACCTACAGAGCTCTTTTAACACCCTGCAGAACTGTCTAGTGGATCTCAGGCTTGTCCTTAATACAGAAAAAACAAAATATATGTGTTTTTCCAGAGCAAGAATTACACATTTTAATGATCTTATTATTCACACAAATAATGGATCTCATATTGAAAGAGTCACTGAATATAAATATCTTGGCATCTGGATAGATGAAAAACTCTCTTTTACATTTCACATAAAAAATCTTGTCTGTCGTCTGCGACAAAAGATTGGATATTTTTATAGGAATAAAGCCACCTTCCCGTTGTTTAGTAGGAAAAGGATTATTGAGGCAGTTTTTATGTCTGTCCTTGATTACGGTGATGTGGTTTATCGGCATGCATCTCGTTCATGCCTTAAACTCCTAGACTCTGTATTTCACTCTGCTTTGAGATTCATTACAGGAGATGCTTATGATACACACCATTGTGTTTTATATGAAAAGGTTGGGTGGTCCTCCCTTAAGGAGAGACGTGATGCACATTGGCATATTTTTATATATAAAGCTCTGACTGGAAAGCTACCACTCTATCTGACAGAAATGCTGCTTATTTCAGATGGGCTTTATCAAACCCGCTCAACTGACATGCTCATGTTATATGTCCCCTATGCCCGGTCTGAGCTTGGTAAAACCGCTTTTAGCCATAGTGCCCCTGACTCCTGGAATAGCCTACAACATACAATTAAAATAAATACACTCATATCTGTTAACCAATTTAAAAGTATTATTTTGAATCAACCCCTCTACACTTGTAACTGTTTTAATTAGGCTATTATCTCTTTCATTCAATTGATCTGAATGTTTTAAATTGTTGTTGTCTGTGTGTGTGTGTGTGTGTGTGTGTGTGTGTGTGTGTGTGTGTGTGTGTAAACTTGTTATGTATTCTCATTGTATATTGTGTATCTGTACAAACTCGACGTCATTGTAAAAGAGGGTCACCCCTCAATTGATCTTTCGAGGTTAAATAAAGGAAAATGAAATGAAAATGAATAAAAGGTATTTTAGGTGCCTAAATGCAGGTTCCACTTCTCTTTGACTCTCTGCAGAAGTGAGACAGAATGCGATCATCAAAACAGCTCCCAAAATATCTTAAAAACAAAGATTATTCATTGTCATGGTTTAGGGGAAGGCTACAAGAAGCTTTCCCAAAGGTTTCAATTGTCAATTTCTACTGTAAGGAACGTTGTCAGGGAATGGAAGGACACAGGCACAGTTGCAGTTAAACCCAGGTCTAGCAGACCAAGAAAAGTACAAGAGCGGCATATGCGGCGGATTGTGAGAATGGTTGCACACAACCCAAAGATCACCTCCAAAGACCTGCAAGAACATCTGGCTGCAGATTGTGTATCTGTACATGGTTCTACAATTCAGTGCAATTTGCACCAAAACATCTGTATGGCCGGGTGATGAGAAGGAAGCCCTTTCTGCGCCCACGCCACAGATACAGTTGCATGGAGTATGCAAAAGCTCATTTAGACAAGCCAGCTTCATATTGGAAGAAAATGCTTTGGACTGATGAGACAAAAATTAAGTTATTTGGTCTTTATAAAAAGCAGATGTTTTGGTGCAAATCGCGCTGAATTGTTGAACGATGTACAGATACACAATCTGCAGCCAGATGTTCTTGCAGGTCTTTGGAGGTGATCTGTGGGTTGTGTGCAACCATTCTCACAATCCTCCACCTATGCCGCTCCTGTTTTTTTCTTGGTCTGCCATGCCTGGGTTTAACTGCCACTATGCCTGTGTCCTTCCATTTCCTGACAACGTTCACTACAGTTGAAATTGACAATTGAAACCTTTGGGAAAGCTTCTTGTAGCCTTCCCCTAAACCATGACAATGAATAATCTTTGTTTTTAAGATCTTTTGGGAGCTGTTTTGATGAGCCCATTCTGTCTCACTTCAGCAGAGAGTCAAAGAGAAGTGCAACTTGCATTTAGGCACCTAAAATACATTTTCTCATGATTAAACAGACATTTCTATGAGGTTCAAGGCTTAACAACATAATCCAACCAACTTTGTGTTTAAAGTCATCAGTTTTACATGCTGTTACAGGCATTAAAATCAACAAAACCACGCTGAGAGGGGTTCCCAAACTTTTTCATATGACTGTATATTGATTTATATTTATTATGCTGATTTGAATGTTTCCTTACTTTTGATATACTTGTCTTTGCTATGGTGTATTGTTTTGGGTTTTATTGCTTCACCTGTATTCAATTTGCTTGTGTACTTATTGTATTGTAAAGTGTCTTTGAATACCTTGAAAAGCTCTATATAAAATACATTTATTATTATAACTATTATTAAAAGTTAGTAGATGGGGGCGCTCCGGTGGATAGAGCGTGTACCATATTGGCTCCGGCCTTCGTTGCAGTGGTCGCGGGTTCAAATCCGACCTGTGACCCTTTACTGCATGTCATTCTCTCTCTCTCTCTCTCTCTCTCTCTCTCTCTCTCCTCTCCTCTCTCTCTCTCTCTCTCTCTCCTCTTCTCTCTCTCTCTCTCTCCTCTCTCTCTCTCTCTCTCTCTCTCTCTCTCTCTCTCTCTCTCTCTCTCTCTCTCTCTCTCTCCTCTCTCTCTCTCTCTCTCTCTCTCTCTCTCTCTCTCTCTCTCTCTCTCTCTCTCTCTCTCTCTCTCTCTCTCTCTCTCTTCTCTCTCTCTCTCTCTCTCTCTCTCTCTCTCTCTCTCTCTCCTCTCTCTCTCTCTCTCCTCTCTCTCTCTCTCTCTCTCTCTCTCCTCTCTCTCTCTCTCTCTCTCTCTCTCTCTCTCTCTCTCTCTCTCTCTCTCTCTCTCTCTCTCTCTCTCTCTCTCTCTCTCTCTCTCTCTCTCTCTCTCTCTCTCTCTCCTCTCTCTCCTCTCTCTCTCTCCTCTCTCTCTCCCCATTTCAACTCTGTACTATCTAATAAAGCTTGAAAATGCAAAAAAAAAATATATATGCAAAAGTTAGTAGATGTATGCAACATAGAAGAGTCAGGGAGGCGGTTGTACCGATGCCATGTTTCTCCATGAGTGTGATGAGCTCAGCCTCTGTCAGGTAGTCAGGAGGGCTGGTCTGCTTCTCCAGCAGCTTGATCTCATCTACAGTGAAGGTGTCTCCACGCTCACACACCGGCAGGGACTCTTCTAGGGGGATGCCCTGCCACGGCATCACCTCCGTGTAACCTGGGATAGAACATACAGCCGTGGAAAAAATTAAGAGACCACTCCAAATGTTCAGTGTCTCTTGGTTTACTATTTATAGGCATATGTTTGAGTAGAATTAACTTTCTTTTTTATATATATATATAAAAAGACTGACAATTTCTACCAAATTCACAATAAAAATATTGTCATTAAGAGCATTTCCATGAAATAATGTAGAGATGAAGATTGAAGAAAAATCCAGACTCGTCTCTTAATTTTTTCCGCGGCTGTATACACGTATGCATCAACTCTGATACCTAACTTAACTACTTTTTAAACCAAGTCATTTAATAAACCAAGTTTTCTCCATTACAAAACGCAACCAGATCTTATCCAGTTGAGACTTTAGTAATGTGTTAACAGATTTGCTTGATAACAAACATCACAGACCAATCAGTAAACAGGAAGTCACTGTAGCATTGCTGGGCTTCAACCAGACTGAACTGAACCTGCAATACATTTCACTCATTTAAAATGTCATCTAATATTAGTTCCTACTTCGGTTTGGACTAAATGTGCAAACTGCAGCACAGCACTAAAGAGCTGTGCGGCTGGCTTTACCTGCTGATATGAGGGTTTTGCCGGTGCAGGAGAAGGCCTCTGTGCCAATGCTGAAGTCGATGGTGGTCTGCAGGTACTTGCAGTCCTGACTGACAGTGGCGATGAAGTGACGTGTGATGTACTCGTACAGACGCCAGCCGTCACTGCCTGTGGAGAGGCGGGAGAAGCTGGGTTAGAGGCTAAACGTTGCTAGAGGTTGCCCAATCAGCTAAGCTAATAATGCACTATCTATTAAAGGTAGAGCATTATGGAACACACTACCCCCAACTATAAGGGAACGTCCCACTCTGGCCACCTTTAAGAGCCAAGTTAAGGTATGGCTAAGAACTAACCAAAGGTGTTACCACCTCTAAATGTATGCTGTACCTTATTAGTTGTGTATTAATTGTGTATTTGTTTAACCTACTAATCCTACTAATGAATGATCCTGTTTTACTTTTCTTTCTTTCTGTTTCTCCGTATATTTGTATACGGTTTTCTAGAAACAAGGGTGGCACAACTTCCCCACCGGCACAACTCAGGCCACTCTCCCCTACCCAAACTTGCTCACATTGGTGTAGCTTCGGTATTTTTTGTTGTATTGATTTTGTTTTAATTTCAACAAGTGTTATTCTGAAAAGGCAAATGGTTATTTAATGTGTAGCATATTGTGATATGAATATATATAATATATATATATATATATATATATATATATAATATATATTAGGGCTGTCAAAATTAACGCGTTAACGCAGGGTGATTAATTTCTGGAATTATCTGCGTTAATTTTCTTAACGCATGTGCAGAATGATCCGCCCCGTACATCCCACCGGCTCTGTACTACAGTCACTCCTAACGTTGTGGTGGCTGACCCAGGATCAGTAGCTGCGCGCAGCCAAACATAGCAGCACGTTAGCCTGTGCCGTGTTTTAAAGTTTTAAACTGCCAACGGCCACGTCTGTGTCGGGGGCATAGATAGTAGGCTATATAAAATCAACTGCCGCGGGTGGCAGTTGATGTCGGGAGCAACAGGAGGAGAAACATTGTCCGCTCTGTTCAGAGCCCGCGAGGACACAAACGTCTGCAGTTTTCAGAGGTGTGTGTGATCAGACATCAACATAACGTCGGCTTCCTGGCACACATGAACAGTCCCCTAGGACGTGGTCGCGCGTACACACACACACACACACACACACACACACACACACACACACACACACACACACACACACACACAGTATTCAAGTTGTATTCAAGAATGCACAACCTATAGATTCACCATATAAATGCCATTCTATAGCCTATATTTGCCCAAAGACATAGTAAAGAGACAGACCAATTGAATTATGGTGTGGTAGGTATATATTTTAGTTTGATTTAAATTTATTTTCAGTATAAAAACCATCATTTCGATTTTCAATTAATAGAAATAGTAATTTTAAATAGAGTACATATCCACCTTCTGTCCTTTATCTTTCCGTTTATACAACAATATACAGAGAAAATTCGAATTTTTCAGGCATTTTTCGAATGGTAAAATTAATCGTGATTAATCCACAGAATCCTGTGATTAATTTGATAAAAAAATGTAATCGTTTGACAGCCCTAATATATATATATATATATATATATTAAAAAAATTAATCTAATTAATTACAGGCTCTGTGATTAATTAATCTAAATTAATCGCATACTTATATGACACTTTTATACCTGTTTGTAAACAGCTGTATAGCCTGCTACAGTTTGTCTCTCCGTCTCTCTCTCTAT
This sequence comes from Ammodytes dubius, assembly GCA_026122265.1. Lineage (NCBI taxonomy): Eukaryota > Metazoa > Chordata > Actinopteri > Uranoscopiformes > Ammodytidae > Ammodytes > Ammodytes dubius. The sequence continues at coordinate 32,444 of JAOPFK010000253.1, read as the reverse complement.
CTCTCTCGCGCGCTCGCTCTCCGTCTCTCGTAACTCCTGTCTCCTCCCCTCAGCCAGCTTTATACATTAACTAGCGCCGAATTTTCTCAAAAAACAAGCAGACAAAATTACGACTTTCCATCTCCCACAACAGACAGCGCTGCACTGCCACCATTTCGTAGCCAACTCATAGGCAAAAATATTGACACACACACACACACACACACACACACACACACACACACACACATGGGGCGGGTGCTAGACAGCTAGCAAACAAAATTGGAGGAAGATTGAGAGATAGGCCTACTGTTTTGAACCTAGCCTACATTGTTGCACCCACTAAATCAATAATGCACGGACACTGTGGAGAATTAAGTAAGATGTCTTCCTACCTTCATGCATCCCATAAACCGTCCATATAGCCCTCGAGTCGGCCCCTTTCCCCTGCTTCTCTCTTTACCTTTCTCCCTTTAACCCACGCGCCCGGCCCGGCGAGCTACATATGGAGCTCCGCACCACTTTTGCACCGGGTCAAAGGGCATTATAGAAGTGCGATTAATCTGCGTTAATTTTTTTAATCGCGTTAATTTTTCTGTGATTAATTAATCGAAATTAACGCGTTAATTTGACAGCCCTAATATATATATATATATATTAGTGATTAATTTAGATTAATTAATCACAGAGCCTGTAATTAATTAGATACAGATTTTTTTTAATCGCTTGACAGCCCATATATAGCCATACAGCCATATATATATATATATATATATATTAGGGCTGTCAAATTAACGCGTTAATTTAGATAAATTAATCACAGAAAAATTAACGCGATTAAAAAAATTTACGCAGATTAATCGCACTTCTATAATACCCTTCGACCCGGTGCAAAAGTGGTGCGCAGCTGCACCGAGCTGCACTTGTAGCTTGCATACACAGCCCGCACGGGTGAAAGGGAGAAAAGTAAAGAGAGAAGCAGGGGAAAGGGCGGGGCCGAGGGCTCTATGGATGGTTTATGGGATGCTTTGGGCAAATAAGCATGAAGGTAGGAAGACATCTTACTTTATTCTCCGCAGCGTCTGTGCATTATTGATTTAGTGGGTGCAACAATATAGGTCAAAAGTATCTCAATCTTCCTCCGTGTGTCTCAATTTTGTTTGCTAGCTGTCTCGTCTCCCGTGTAAACGGACACCCGCCCCGTGTGTGTGTGTGTGTGTGTGTGTGTGTGTGTGTGTGTGTGTGTGTGTCAATATTTTTGCCTATGAGTACGACGATGGTGAATGAATCGGCATAGGCATCTGTGGCAGTGCAGCGCTGTCTGTTGTGGAGACATAAGTTAAAGAGACGAGAGAGAGAGAGAGAGAGAGAGAGAGAGAGGAGAGAGAGAGAGAGAGAGAGAGAGAGAGAGCCAGAGAGAGAGAGAGAGAGAGAGAAAAAAAAACTGTAGCAGGCTATACAGCTGTTTATAAACAGGTATAAAAGTGTCATAAAAGTATGTGATTAATTTAGATTAATTAATCACAGAGCCTGTAATTAATTAGATACAGATTTTTTTTAATCGCTTGACAGCCCATATATAGCCATACAGCCATATATATATATATATATATATGTTATTGTATTCTGTGTTGACCTGCACAGGCACTGCAGATGGAAATGAGCAAACGGCTACAATCTGGTACAAAGAATATTTTTCTCTGTGAGATTAATGTCATATTTGTACACGGTCCCTGACAAATAAAGTAATACACTAAACAAATGATGCTGTCCAACCACATAACAAACCACAATCATTCAAATCCACCTGTTCAAAGCAAGCTAAAAGTTGGTGTGAGATTGTCAGTTAGACTGCTCATGTTACTTTATCTTGTATACAGTCCTGCATGCAGTCCAAACATTTTAAGGTACTAAAAACGTTAATACTTGTCTGTATACCAGAAAATTAAAAGGAATACTTCACCCATACGGCGTTCTATCATTATAAAATCGCTATTATAATATAATGAATGAGGTTTTTCTTCCCTCAGTCTTCCCTTGGTCCAGCTGTCCTGTTAATCCTAACCCTACATTTTTACTGAAGTGATGTCACATCTGTAAAATTTAGGGTTAGACATAGACAGTGAGACCATAAAACACTCTTTCTGCCTTTTCTCAGGCTAGGATGAACCGATTTCCAAAATGTTTGCACATGTATACTACATAGGATCTCAGAGTTCAATACACCTTCATATTTCCACCGGTGAATTAGGTCTTTAAGTTCATTTATCACTATTTTCCATCCCATGTTACATATCAGTGGTGCTTAAATGAACCTTTTTTGATTGCTCCTGTTACTGCTAACATACCTTGTGGTTTTATCCACATTCATTTGAGTTCAACGTATCATGAGATAAAAGCATTATAGTGAGTGACTGTGCGCCACAGTTTCTGTCTGTCCACAGTGTTCACAGGGACGTTTTCTGTGGTATAGTTCCAACCAAAAAGAGGCATTCATCCATGTACTGTATCTGTAATGATGAGATGATAGTGTGCTCTCTGGTGAGGGGTCAACCCCTATTAAAACATGCTTTGTCATTGTCTGCTCTAAAACAATGAATGGTGCATAGTTACAGTAAGTACATTATTATGGCTACATCATATACAATGAAATGGCTATATGGACAGTTGATGTCTTGCCCTGACGTGTTGCTCTCAGCGGTTAGACCTTCATGATCTATCAATGAATGACAGGTAGGACTCACCCAGTTCCCCCTCTGAGGCAGAGCGCATGGGGGTGATGGGTGGATGGTCCCCAGCATCACTGCCTTTCCTGGGTCGGTTCAGTCCAGCTGACAGCAGGGCCTTGACCTGATGATGGGGCAGGTCACAATACATGTCTTACATTCTAACTGTCTGCAAACGTGAGCTTCCATACATTCAGGCCATGTTATCAGCACTATGTCTTCCTTGTCTGTGTTTGCATATGCTGCAGGTCTTGAATCATGGTAAATGGTGAATGGACTTGACTTATATAGCGCTTTTAGCCGATTTTCTCAGCCCCAAAGCACTTTTAAGGCCAGGACAGACCGGCCTAATAATCGTGCGTCGGACATGATTGGAGAGTCTGGAGGGGGCGGGGACACAAATATGTTTGGTGTGTTCGTGACGTCGTAGATGTCGTCGGGCTTCTTTCCAGCCGATTCAACATGTGTAATCGGCGTCGGCCAGTCTTTCAGCCGGAGCAATCTGATTGGTGGAGGGCTCGCCCGTCTCTGCTCTGCCCCGGCAGCGGAGCAGAGGTTAGTTTCACTTTTGTCAAACACGATTTAGGAAGCTATCGATAAAATCGGAGAATGTTCGGATTGTTATGTAGGCTAAACACAATCAGCACATTGCATTAGATTGTCCGTGCATGACGTTTTCACATGTTTTCAGAAATAGTCGAGGTAGTTTGGGCGTGGAGCGGCCACAGGTGTGTGTGTGTGTCTGTGTGTGTCTGCAGCATGCATTCTCTCCATATAATGACAGCCTACATTATGATAACGGCTACTTAATGTCATCCGGCGCAAGTGCAGAACGTACGGCAAGTCGGTAGTCTGCTCGGTGTGTTCTTAGCATTTTTGGCCGCGTCGGGGAGAATGAAGCTGCCTGCATCGGCAGACTCCATTTTCTGGCGACGGTCGGTAGTCGGACCGGTGTGTCCTGGCCTTTACATTTCTTACCACATTCACCCATTCACACACTCATACACCGATGGCAGTAGCTGCCATGCAAGGCGCCCTCTGAACCATCGGGAGCAATGTGGGGTTTCATTGTCTTGCCCAGGGACACTTCGACATGTGGCGGGTAGGCGGGGGATCGAACCTCCGACCCTGCACTCCAGAGGATAACAGCCCTACCCACATCGCCACTGCCCCCCCCTCCTCACCTCTTCTGCCCACATGGGGTTGTTGGTCTGCTGCTTGAGTGTTCCCTTCAGGTCAAAGTTCTCTGGGTAGTGTGTGGTCTCAGTACGGGGGTAGCTGATGTATCCCTGGGTGTACAGGCGCTCTGCAATCTGCATGGTGTGCTGGGGTCCCATGCCTGACACATCAAAACAAACCCCAATTAGTCCACACACATATAACCAACTCATTTTTATAGCAAAGATTCTTGATCCACTAGCTCCCTCATTTCCCTTACATTTCTTTGACCAAACAATGAATGTATCAAGATATCCTGTGATAAGCTCATTCCAAACATTCCATAGTTATGGTAGCCTGGCATTCCCAGACCTGCCACTAGGCGCAGGCAAATTAAATTTGCTGCGCGTGTTGGTCTGGACACGCTCCGTTGAAGCTTATCAAGAAGACCAGAAATCTGGGATAACGTTTCAATTGGTTCTATCTAATATGGGCGCGCCAGAGCCCTTTATATGGTACTCTGGGGAGGACGTAACCGGATGACGACAGTGACGTGCATGCGACGTCGAAGCCGTGATAGTAAACATCAGATATGGCTGCGGATATGTTGTGTGAGTTTGAGACTGCTTTGGCCTCGACCCTTAACGAATTGGAAGACGGGACTCATAGCTTTCACTAGCAAGTAAGTGGAATGTTCTGTTTTGCCGACCGACAACGGCAAACGTTTAATTTAACAGTTTAACAGCTGTTCGCTAAACGAACGGGGCTAACGTCACTTGTGCATCGCTCTGATTGGTTGTAGTGCTATCCAACTGCTTGCAGTGGCATTTGAAATGCACGAGTAGGAGCCGCCCCAGTGCTGTGTCTGAAATCGCGCACTTCTGTACTTACACTTACTTTTTTGAGTGCACTTCACAAAAAAACGCAGAGTGCGCCAAAACGCAGTGCACTGTAAGTTCCTCTGTCGTGCACTCAAAACGGTCTAAAACTTGAGTGTGGAGCGATGGACACTTTCCACACTCAACGGCCGCCATCTTGCCTACGTAACGGAGAGGACGGGAGATTAAAATCAAAATAGAGGAGCTTGAAGCAATTATGGAGGCGGACACGCTCTACAAAAGTTAAATTACACATTTGTTTTGTTTTTCCGCGACTAATGTGCCTGTTTTGGCTATCGGTAATGCAAGCAGAAAAAAATACCACCGAAGAAGAACCGTCAAAATGCAAAGTCATTTCCGGTAGGTGCGCGACGGCAGTTTGGACAGTGCTCTGTAGAAATGAGAGCACTGCGTCTATAAGTAAGTGTACTGTAGGGATAATAAAGTGCACTCAATGTAAGTGCACTTACGTAAGTGCGCGATTTCAGACACAGCATAGAGTTGGAAATATATTGATCGTGGCCAGACCCTCTATCGTTCAAGATATCAGGGTCAGGATTTCCAGGCTATAGTTATGGCCCTTATTCCAAACAAAGTAATACTGAACATCAACATTGACTTATCAGTACATGCATACATACACATTCCCCAATATTCACTGTAATGTGTACACTAACCGGCCACTTTATTAGGTACGCCAGTTCAATTTCTTGTTAACACATAACTGATCATCAGCCAATTACATGGCAGCCACTCAATGCATTTAGGCATGTAGTCTAAAGGTGAGGTGAGTGGATATTATTACCTAGGGGATACCTCAAGCTGCTCATGTGGACATACCTAAAGAAGAGCTGCCCACTCTCAACATCTCCACTGTGTTCAAGGCCTGTGGTCTCTGCTTGGCCTTCTCCTTCTTACTCACCGACTCCACCTGTATGAAGACAGACAGACAGACAGGTAGGGGTTATGTAGGTCCACCTGGATGAAGACAGACAGACAGGTATGGGTTATGTAGGTCCACCTGGATGAGGAGAGACAGACCAGGTAGGGGTTATGTAGGTCCACCTGTATGGAGACAGGGAGACAGACAGACAGACAGACAGACAGACAGACAGACAGACAGACAGACAGACAGACAGACCGACAGACAGACAGACAGGGGTTATGTAGGTCCACCTGGATGAAGACAGACAGACAGACAGACAGACAGACAGACCGACAGACAGGGGTTATGTAGGTCCACCTGGATGAGGACAGACAGTAGACAGTATCCTGCTTATTACATGGCCAGGTACTCGACTGGCCTGTCTGCAGTCCATACCTGTCTCCCATTGAAAAGATGAGGTGCATTATGAAGCACAAAACATCACAATGGAGACCCCGGAATGTTGCTTGAAGTTGTATTTCAAGCAAGAATGGGAAATAATTTAACTTTCAAAATGTCAACAATGAATGTCCTCAGTTCCCAAACCCTTACTCAGTGTTGTTAAAAGAAAGGGTGATGTAACACAGCAGTAAACGATAGTTACGTATGTAACTACGGTTCTATGAGTTCCGGATGACCGCCAGAGGCGGTGCTTTCAGCACTGGATGTTCCATCGCGCGCATGCGCAGGTCGAGATCTTATACCAAAATAGTCACCCGTGACACCTGGGTGACCCGAGAATATGTATATATTCCGGAAGTCACTCTAGGATCTGTTCCAACTGGATCTTCTCGTGGTATCTGAGAAGTCTGAGTGACAGAGAACTCTGGCGGTCATCCGGAACTCATAGAACCGTAGTTACATACGTAACTATCGTTCTATTTCGTTCCTACTGACCGCCAGAGGCGGTGCTTTCAGCACTGGATGACTTATACCAGAAAGGTCACGAAGAGTACTCATCAATTAGGGGCTTACAGCCGTCAACAAGACAGCCGCCATCCCACAGGATGAGGAGCAGAAACATTTACTCTGTAGAGCCGCGCAAAGTACATGATGAAAACCATGTAGCCGAGGCGCAAATGTCCTGACGTTGAACCCGCTTCAAGGCAGCCCAAGATGTAGCCATACTCCTGGTAGAGTGGCACTCAACGGGCAAGGCCTGGGGAGCCCCTGTGCTCTATATGCATTCACAGACCACATCCACAAGCCAGTGGGAGTGTCTCTGTTTGGACAGGGCAGCCCCCTTCCTGCAGCTCCCATAGCAGACAAAGAGGTTATTTGTCTTACGCAAGCTGGTTATTGCCACAAGCTATGCCCCAAGCGCCCGCACCGGGCACATAGGTGGTTTACATAGTGGGGAGACAATCGTTTGGATAGGAAGGATGGATTTGGCGAGAGCACCACTCCTGACCCTTCTACATGCCAGCGCAAGCGCGCCTGGCTCACTGACAAGGCATGGAGTTCACCGACCGTTTGCAGACGCAATGGCAAGGACGAATGCCGTCTTCATAGACAGCCGCGTCAGGTCTGCCTGACTCAGCGGCTCAAATGGGGATAGACCTAAGGCCCTCAGGACTACTTGCAAGTCCCATGATGGTGCCCTCAGGGGTCGTGGTGGCTGAATGAAGCCTCTGGCCTCCCTTCAGTAACTGCCTGACTAGGTAGTGGGACCCTACCGTCTGGATATCCACCCTTGCATGTGCGGCCGATATCGCAGCCACATAAACGCGCAGGGTGGAAGCAGCTCTCCTGTTGCCCACACAGACTGCAGAAAGTGTAGTATCACTCTCAATGAGCAAGTCCCTTGGACTTTGCCATGTGCCATGCACTACTGTGCAAACAACTTCCACCTGTCTGTATAGAGCCATATAGCGGAGAGTGCCCCTGAACCTAACACAGGTCTGGACCTCTGACTGGTCGCAATACGTCAACAGCGGGTCCTGGCTATCAGGAGCCACACGCCCAGCTGCAGGCGCCCCGAGTTCGGGTGCCCTACATGTCGTATGCCCACCTGAGACAGAAGTTCCTGTCTCTCTGGAAGGCACCAAGGGACTCCTTTGAGGAGTTTTAGTAACGCTGGGAACCATGGCCTTCCTGGCCCATGTGGAGCCACCAAACGTAGGCTGTAACTGTAATGCTGGACCCCGTCCAGTGTTACCAGTAAAGAGAGAATTAGAGGAAATGCATAAAGCAGGCTGACTGGCCAAGCATTAGCCAGAGCCTCCTGCCTTAGGGGCTGGTCCTCTCCACTCTAGGAGAACCCAGGGGGACAGTGGGTCTTCTCTTCGGAAGCAAGAGATATGCCACCGCCCTGCCATACTTGTCCCAATCATGCCTACCACCTCCGGATGGAGTCTCCACTCCCCGGTGGGTGGCCCTTGGCAAGAGAGAAGGTATATCGCTGTGTTCCAGACACCTGGAAAGCTTAGATAATGGTGGAGCACCCCCATAAGGAGCCCTTGCGTACCCCGCAGGCCCTGCTCCGATCTGGTGACCACCTGGTGGTTGAAGCCTGAGTGCTAAGAACCCTGCAAGGAGTTCCAGCCTAACCTGCTCCAGTCTCTGCTGGGCATCCCACTGGCCTACGACAGTCCTGCACTAATAGACTGCGTCCCAGTCTGACAAGGAGGCGTCTGTCTCTACAACCTCACACCGGGAGATTCCTCCCTAAGGGCGACCCTGCAATCAGGGATGCCCTCTCTCTCCAGGGTCTGAGGGCCCGAAGGCACTGACCAGACACCCTGACCATCTTGCGTCTCTGCCACTTGGGGTCCAAGTGGAGACCATTCGCCCAGATCTGAAGAGAACTCACCTTGAGAAGGCTTAGTAGGACCCTCATGGATGCCGAGGTCAGCATACTTATCAGTCAAAGGAAGAGGCTGCTAGGTATGGCAGTACACCATACCGCTGAGCTGTAATGGCGACAGGGATGCTGCCACACACTGTTTAATATACGCAGAGCCAGGGACGGCCCAACGGAAGAACCCTGAAATGCACCTTGCCCAGAAATGCAAAGGGGAGGACCACCTGTGGCATTGGGCAGTAGGGACCTGAAAGTAGGGTCCTTCAGGGCTATTGACACAACCCAGTCCGCCTGAGCAATAGACTGGAGGCCACCTGCAACACGCAGCATGTGGAAAGGAAGAACCGTGAGGCACCGATTCCGCCCTCTTAGTCCAGAATGGGACGAACCCGCCCCACTTCCTTGGTACCTGAAATTAGGCTGAGTAGAACCTACCGAGCATCGAGTAGCACCCCCAGGGGCTCTCGGGGAGGGCGGAGGCTGGACGCCGACTTCCTGGCGCCTGAAAAGCCGACCGTAGCGCGGTGTTACGGCGCTGTTCAGAATGTGCTGAGAAGCACTGGCCCCTTGATTGCCCACCTGGACGTGGTTGAAGATATTGGCAAGGGGTACCACAGAGGTTCCCGGCCTGGAATCAGGCAGAGGCGCACGTCGCAGCGTGCAACTACTGTCTAGCCTGGTCAACCTGAACACTTCGCACCGGGGCCTAAAGCGTGCGGCCTGGGATCACTGGAAGAGAACGGAGGGTCTGTCGACACACCCTCGACTGGGACGCACAGTTGCATCAACCTGCCTAGCTCCCTAAGTCATAATGCAAAGTCTGCAGCGAAGCATCACTGAGGGTCCGTGCTGAGTGACCAGCACCTGACCCCTGTATGGTTTGCAACCAAGCCATGACTATGTGCGAAAGCCAATTCCCAAGACGTCCCACACGGGCAGCAATGTCGTAACTCCTAGTAAGGAGGTCGTATGTAATCTGGCACTGGGGCCGAGGGCAGCGCACAGCGGTTCTCAGAGCCTCGTCTGGGGAGACAACCAGGGATGCTATAGCAGGCTCAATCGGAGCTAACCAGTCCAAGCCCTAACTATCAGCATTGTGCATGGCTGCCAGAGCTCTGCTGTCACTAGTGTGATGAGAGAGCCCCTAAATCTGCAAAGCCTCTATGGAGCTCTGCCTTCGAAGTGAGGCTCAGAGGGAGGCCCAGAGAAATATACGGAGTATTGAGGGCCCGCCGAAAAAAGGCATTCACAGGTGCAGATGAAACCAGAGCTTCATCTAGCCCAATAGTTGGCAAGTCACGGACGGACACTGACCCTCTAGCCGAGCTGCCCATCTGTATAACATTACAGGACGCAGCTGTGGACAGCATGCCATCCCCTGAGTAGGGAGGATGCACAGCCGCAAGGCTACTCACTGCAGCTGGTACCCTGAGCTGGTTGGAGGCTAGTAGGAGAGCTTCTACCTAGCAAGCCTCAGTGCCTGAGGCATGAAACTACGGTTCATGCATGGTTTATCTGACAGTGCTTCCCTCGGGTGCTCACCCCGAGACCTGCCGGGCACTTGTCATGGCCATTCTCCACTGTAGGGAGGCCATGAAGGCGTCACAATTATGGTTGTTTAGTATGTCAGCAATTTAGCAGGCTAGGCTAAATGAATTAGTAGCCTACTCAACCGAGCTTCCGGCGCAAGCACCAGAGCAACGGAGCGACACCCCTAAAAGTAACAGTGACGGCGACTTTAGGAGGCCTAAGCTGCTCATTGTCGAGCCAATTAAAATATGCATCTGTTAAAGGTATGCAACCGGGCTTCAGGCGAGAGCAACCGAGCCACGGTGCGACACCGCTAGAATAAAACAGTGGCGGTGTAAAACTATGCTGCCCACTGGCGAGCATAATTACAGTAGGCTTTAGGCAATCGAGCTTTAGGCGAGAGCACCCAAGCAGCAATGCGACCTGTAGTGTAAAACTATGCTGCCCACTGGCGAGCATAATTACAGTAGGCTTTAGGCAATCGAGCTTTAGGCGAGAGCACCCAAGCAACAATGCGACCTGTTGTGTAAAACTATGCTGCCCACTGGCGAGCATAATTACAGTAGGCTTTAGGCAATCGAGCTTTAGGCGAGAGCACCCAAGCAACAATGCGACCTGTTGTGTAAAACTATGCTGCCCACTGGCGAGCATAATTACAGTAGGCTAGGCAATCGAGCTTTAGGCGAGAGCACCCAAGCAACAATGCAACCTGTTGAGACAATTAAAATATGCATCCGACTAAGGTATGCAACCGGGCTTCAGGCAAATACAGTAGTCTGTGCTGACACGACAACGGTGTGACAGCCAAAATAACACAGTGAAGGTGACCCTTGGAAACCCAAGACGCTCACTGGCTAGTAGCAACTAACGTATGCAACCGGGCTTCAGGCGACAACACCCGAGCCACGGTGCGACACCGCTAGAATAATACAGTGGCGGTGTAAAACTATGCTGCCCACTGGCGAGCATAATTACAGTAGGCTTGGCAATCGAGCTTTAGGCGAGAGCACCCAAGCAACAATGCAACCTGTTGAGACAATTAAAATATGTATCTGATTAAGGTAAGCAACCCGGCTTCAGGCGAGAGCACCCGAGCCATGGTGCGACACCGCTAGAATAAAACAGTGGCGGTGTAAAACTATGCTGCCCACTGGCGAGCATAATTACAGTAGGCTAGGCGATCGAGCTTTAGGCGAGAGCACCCAAGCAACAATGCAACCCCCTAAATAACACAGTTCAATTGAATTCAGCTTATTTAAGAAGGGGACAGTGTCAAATTAATAAAACACATGATCATACATGGGTTAAAAAGATAGAATTAGCCAAATGCTATTCTCTATCTGTAGTAGTCCCCTGGCAGTGTCAGCGGCTCTAGGTAACCCCAGCCGCCCACTGGAGAGCAAATCAACGAAGGCTAGGCAATCGGGCCTCAGGCGAGCACACCCAGGCAACAATGCGCCTTAAATAACACAGTGACAGCAACACTTGGGTCCCAAGACGTTCACTGGCGCAACTAAAGTAGCCTATGCAACCAGGCTAAGGCGAGCTACCGTGCAACGGTGCGACACGGCTATAATAATACAGCGGTGTGAAACTAATTAAGCTGCCAACTGGCGACACACTACAGCAGCCTACACACGTGCAACAGTGTGACAAGGCTAAAATAACACGGTGAAGGCGATTTAGGAAACTAATTAGCCCACCGGAGAGCAATACAGCAGCATACAGTGTATACAACAGCATACTAGTGTGTGGCACAGCTCACCCACTGCCCCTAGCAAATAAAGTAAGCTATGCAACGCAAGGCTTAGGTGAGAGCACACGACTGGTGCAAACAGCTCAAATACAATAGTGAAAGCGACTTCTGCCCCGAAGCTGCCCACTTGACGAGCAAAGTAAGTAGCCTCTCGCTCTAGGCGATGCTACAAAATACTGTGGCGGCGGCTTGGACTCTCCCCAAGCCGCTCGCTGTCGATTAAATCGAAGTAGCAACCGGTCGGGCGATCTACGTAGCACCCGAGCACAGTCAACAATGCTAGAAAAACAATACATTCGAGCATACCGGGCTTTAGCGAAAAACACACAAGCACCGGTGAGAACCCCCGGGGGGGAATAACACGGCGACTGTGAAACCAGCCGCTTGACAAGCTCAATTAAAGCAAGGTGGAAAGGTGATATTAGCTCCCGCGATAGCCGCCGGCTACGCGTAGCCTTCACACTCTACTCACCCCCTGACCCCGGCCTCAGCCGAAGTCGAACGAATTGCAAGCGCAGCCTTTGGAGGACGAAGTCAAATCGAAGCCCCAACCCTTAGGTTACAAAGCTACTTGCGACAAGCTAATGGTATATACACACACAATGTGTGTGACCTGCTAGCACGAGAAGATAGAAGGAACAGATCCTAGAGTGACTTCCGGAATATATACATATTCTCGGGTCACCCAGGTGTCACGGGTGACTATTTTGGTATAAGATCTCGACCTGCGCATGCGCGCGATGGAACATCCAGTGCTGAAAGCACCGCCTCTGGCGGTCAGTAGGAACGAAATAGAACACGCCCCTGTCCCAACTTTTTTGAAACGTGTTGCAATTTTTCAAATTGTATATTTGTGTATATTTCCAAAAACAATAAAGTTTATCAGTTTAAACAAATACATATGATGTGTTTGTACTGTTATTTATTGAATACATGTCGAAAAAGATTAGGAAAACTATCGCCTTCTGTTTTATTCACATTTTACGAAACGTCACAACTTTTAGGGAATTGGGTTTGTAGCTGGCAACAGAGTAACTGATGGGTAGAAAGACCGCAGCAAGACGTACAGGTTGTCTGCCCCGTGTGTGTCAAGGTTTGTTGACATCTTTTCCTTTTCCTTAAGCCAATCTTTAAGGGCTGTGTTGGCTCATACTGTGTTACTTTTGTATTAATCTCATGGCATTCCTCCTTATATGTGATGGATCTCTCCTTCGTCCAGCTCCTTGGGTATATTTCCCCCTCTTCACCCTTTCCTGGCGACTGTTCTTCCATTAACCATGTCTCCAAGGTCCCATTCTCATTATATAGTGTGCATGTTTCATAAAGCCGATCTCTCAGTCACCCGCTCTGCATGTAATCGACAAATAAACTTTTTGGGGATCCCACTGATAACCAATCAGAAGAGAGAACGCTACAAACCGGCACCCGTCTCACTGCCGATGCACGTGCAGAGCGCCAGAACACTTACGGATCTGAGGTGATGCTAGATAACTCACTGCTTGAAGGCCATAGTGCATTAATGTGGTGACATTGGGTCAAGGGAGGGGACTGCTAACTGCAGTCACTGACAGGAAGTTAGCTAAACTGACCATTCCGCTTACTGAACCTTTATTAAATCCATTTAAAAAAAAGATTTGCCTATATAACCAAAACGCCTCTCAGCGGAAATAGGATTTGTTAGGATGTGAAAAAGCCGGTTAGAACCTGTCCATAGCAACTATAGTTCTATTCATAGCAACGGTCATTCTAGCTGAAAATAACAAACCTGTAAAATGCCCTGATCGACAAACAGAACATAGGATATACAGTATCAGTGCCATGTTATACATTGTATTAGGTGAGTAAATCTGCCTATGGGTGCCCCTAAAGCTCACTGACCAACAGGTTAGATCCAAGCTCCAACCACAGAGATTTCTACCAGCATCCAATGCGGGGGTGACAAACATTGAGGGGGGGGGGGGGGGGGACTCACTTGTTAAACAGGCCGTTTTCACAGTCTTATTAAACCTATTTACGGACTGGTCCATAAAACCATTCTAGTCTGTATGTTTAGTTCATATCTCCATGACAACACTGAGGGGGGTGAATGTTTTTCTAGCAGGCTAGTTTTTATTCTTTTGGAGGTTAAAATGTATGAATAATTAGGGGCTCTTGAGTGACAGCTCCCCGCCCGTTGTCCCTCACTTTGCCTCGGAGGTATACGTCAGCTAGATGGGCGTATCTCCCTCCCCCCGACGTCACATCAATGCCCTTTTTCGGCAAGAGGAAATGAGGCGAATTTAAAATCTCACAAAATGGCGACGCACATGAGGAGAATGGGATGCAGTCTGAATAACTGAGGTCAGCCCGGATGCTACATCCATTTTATATACTATCTATGGTTAGATCCCTATTCTTTAATCCAGGTGTAAAAAGGAAAAGTAATGGCTTGATAAGAGGGTTATATGCAGGACTATTAACTAGCCCTCCTGGGGTCTTGTTATCACAGTGAGGTTGCCAGTTGGTTACAACCAAAGTTGATTTTTTTTTTTAATAAAATATTGATATATTTTATCAGGCTCAATAAATGTGTCAGGATATACCTGTAATATTTCCAATCCTCTGTAAAAGAGTCACATCAGGTTATTACATCACATCAGAAGACATACCTTGGCCTCCCTGGACGTCTTGGCCAGGTTGACAAACATCTGGCCCACGTCCCTGTCGAAGACCCTCACCCTGCTCCAGTCCAGTGTCAGGGGGCTGTCCTTTCCTTTGAACACCTGACACACACACACACACACACACACACACACACACACACACACACACACACACACACACACACACACACAACACACACACACACACACACACACACACACACACACACACACACACACACACACACACACACACACACACACACCACACACACACACACACACACACACACACAGTCAGTCAGAGCAGCGTGGCAGGAGGAGAGAGTAAAGGCTGCTACATACTCCGCGAGAAGAAAGAACAAAGTTCTTCGGTGACAGAGCTGCGAGAAGTTCTTTCTGGTCTGACATTACATACTTCACGAGAACTCAACTGCCAAACTCCTCACCGCGGCGCATTGTTACCATGGTAATTGACTCAGTAGCGCCAGCTGATTTCACGTCGCTTTCCTCATTAACTTCAGACTGACCAATCACACAATAGTTCTCGGACAAGCTGCGAGAAGAAAGTTCGGCCCGGGTGATGTGTCGAGAACAAGCTGCGAGAACAGCTAAACAAGAGCTGAGAGAAGAAAATGACGTCATTTTCTTCTCGCAGCTCTGTCACCGAGAACTTTGTTCTTTCTTCTCGCGGAGTATGTAGCAGCCATTACTGTGTGAGGGGGGCAGTGAGAGCTCACCTTGACCTGAACTACCCAGTAGGTCTCTGCTTTAAAGGACTGGATCTTGTCGTGGCGCTCCACACAGAAGCCCAGTGTCGGGGTCTGGCACGGGCCAAAGGAGATCAGGGAGGAGTCCAGGTTGCCATATTTACCCTGGAAATACTTGGTCTGGAAGCTGGAAATATTGTGACCAACAAAATGACAGGCTTAGGACTACAATTATTCTCAGGGGGTGCTCGTGGTGGAGGTTTATTTGGTCTTTACAAAAATACTGGTATTGATAAAAATGAATTAATAATCGTTAAACTAAATAAAATTCCAAAATGCTCAAGGGGTTTACATACTTTCAAGCAGCACTTTACCTAGAAAAGATATTTTCCTCAGTCTGCAGCATTGGTCTTGTGTAGTGTTTGGTGAACTAATTGTATATTTGCACTTTCTCTGTGTTCTTCATATAAAGTACTCTAATCACTGAGAAGTAGAATTGCTTGAAGTGTTTTAGTTGAGCAACAGCAGTGTGTAACTGGTTCAGACAGAATTAAGTCATATGAAACGTGTGTGTCTCATACGGTGACAAAATGTGGTTTTTACAAATGAGTGTACAATTTTTGCAAGAGTGTTTCATTTTGCAAAGGGTCTGAGGTGTTCTGCTCATTGGGTGTGTGGTTGTGTGTAGTGTTTTGTAAAAAGAAAACTGGTCCCAGCCTTTAAAATTGTACTTAAGAAAGAAAAAAAAACTGTAATTCTGTAACACCGGCTGATTTCTTTCTAATTATTCACTCAATTTAATTGTTCCTGTTCCATGGTCATGACTCTCCACCCACACATCAAACCTCCACAGCCTTGATGACAGAGCCTTCTCTAGGGCAGCTCCCAGGCTCTGGAACAGCCTCCCCCAACACATCCGTGACTCTGAGTCCCTCACCATCTTCCAATCCCACGTCAAGACCCATCTCTTCTCCTCTGCCTACCCCTACATCACCCACCAACCCAAGCCCCATCAACTTTACATTTTCCTTTTGTTTGTTTACTGTTCTGCTCCTATGTAAAGCGCTTTGACTGCGAGAAAAGCGCTATATAAATTAAATGTATTATTATTATTATTGTTATTATTATTATCATCATCATCATCATCATCATTACCGGGTGAAGGCACAGCCGATGCGCAGGTCCAGCTCCTGCCGTGCGTCCACAGACAGGGCCTCGTTGCGGTTGGGTTCTCCCAGACAGTTCATGGCGTGACAGATGTCAGTGTCTGTGATGGAGCTGAACTTAGCGCGGTATACAGTCTGCTCCCTAACACCCCCTTTGTTCATCACTGGCTCTATGGCATCTAGGACCTGGGGAGGAGGGAGAGGCACAGGGCAGGTCACCAACAGTTAGCATTAGGGCTGCAGGATTCAGCCGAAAAAATGTGTGATCTTGATTCATATAGCGATGCCATAAAACACAGATTTATTAGTTCAATAAAATGCATGATGTTCTCCAAATCAATGTCTTTTTATAATAATGATTATAATAGCAATCACAATAAATGGTGATTAGGATTGTTGCCCTAGGACAGAGATGACATGTTAATTAGCAGGTGTGAATGACCTCAAAACAGATGTTCTCCCCTTCTTTATCACAGTCCAACCATAGGACCACGTAGTCACAGCCCCGGGCTTCCACCTGACAGGACAGAGAGTGGGGAGTTAGCACCACACACACACAGGGCAGGGCACACTCTGGGCCTCATTTATCAACCGTGCGTAGACCGGAATAGTGGGTGTACACCCACATTTCCACACAAATCTCGGCATTTATCAATTTGGACGTGAGCGTATGATACGCTCAAATCCCACGCCAGCTCTCAGCTCGTGTACGCAAGTTTGTAAACAGCATGGACTCGCAGTGCAGCCTGTGCCGGGTAGACAATGACTTTGTTGGACAATGTTTATAAGATCATACTAATGCACTGTTTGCTCAGACCAAGATAAACATATTAATCAGTTAAAAATGTGCAGCTTATGGTGTGCAACTGAGTAGACGCGCTGATTCAATAGTGGCCACACCGGCCACTTAGGAGCGCTGCATGGGACTGCGTCAGGGCAGTTGGCTCCGATAAGGAGAATTGATTTTTGGAATTGATTAGAATGGTGGGATCCCAATAGATGGCCAGCCCTACTAT
Organism: Ammodytes dubius; assembly: GCA_026122265.1. Classification (NCBI taxonomy): domain Eukaryota; kingdom Metazoa; phylum Chordata; class Actinopteri; order Uranoscopiformes; family Ammodytidae; genus Ammodytes; species Ammodytes dubius. The sequence continues at coordinate 15,155 of JAOPFK010000253.1, read as the reverse complement.
ACCTGGAGGAACTTGACCATGTTGAGTTTGGGGTTGGCCTCCTTCTTCTCGGTGGGGGCTGTGCTGAACAGCTCTGCAGGGTCCACCTTGTCCCAGTTGTTGTACTTGCCTTGACAAAAGAAGGAAGAAGCTTCACTTAGGAATGACAAGAGACTGTTAGAGGTGCAGTGAGTAATATCTGAATAATAGTATATTGGTCTCTAGTGGTGAAAGTTCTAGAATGCAACGCTCCCTGGGTAACCCCACCCCTTTCGAATAATAACAGAAGCTACTGTGGCCTTCAAGGACAAAAACAATACTATATTCTAAACAATGCACCTGATGACATTCCAACCATGATACTTCCAACATGGCGGCGCACAGGCTGTGGTCCATGGTATGGAGAAATATGGAGATATAAGAGACCCTTTCTAAAGGGGAAAAAAAATCTAAAAAAAAATTCAGCTATTATACACTAAATTAAACGTACTTATCGATATTATAATTATTTTCTACCAAGTCTGCTATGAAAAAAATACCAAAATTCTGCACACTGCAGGTTTAACAACATATGGACCATGAAGAGGACTAATCCAGGTGTAAAAGATGAGACAGTCACAGTTAGGGATGCACTGATCCATGTGTGCCCATTCAGATCTGCATAACACTTCCTCACCCCAATTTGAAATAATTGGGGTCATGTCCTTAACATGAATGGGTAAATAACATTAAACTGAGTTCACCTCTCAACTATTGCTTGAGCATTCTTTTGAGGCGTGTGAGTAGGATTGGGTGGTAATACAGTAATACAGGATCTTGGGATATTTGAAAATATTAAGTCATGAAGGACAGAGGCATTATGAAGTGGTTTTGTATCAACTTCTGTTGTTGCATTATGTTTCTCAGTGGGGGGGGGGGGTTCCCCCCTTCCTCCACTCAGTTAATGTAAATGAGTTGGACAATGTCCAAGGGAAAGTCCTCAATGAAGGCTAAGATGAGCAGAAGCTAACATGGATGATGATACCCACCGATGAAGTCCAGACTCATCACATGTCCACACACAGAAGTCATCTTGAAGCGGACACTCTGGCCCTGGAAGCTGCCACTGTACTCGTGCACTGAGCATGCTCCGTTCAGCCCTTTACGACTGCTGCAGGTTCCTACAGACCAAGGTAAAGACATGACATCAGGCAATACACTCATTTTAACCTGGGACTTTGGTTTTTTGTAAGATATTTTTTTCAGCATTTTTCATGAAATGTTTGACATGACACAGAAATGAAATCTAACTACCTTACAATAGAATAATGCTGCCGGCATTATCTCTTCTACACTATCAGCTCACTGAAATGCAAAATGAGTTAATGTTCATTTTTACTTCACATAATGTGTATTTAATAAGATGTATTGATTCATCAAGTCCACTGCAGGCAAAAACAAGTGTTGGTCAAACTTTATTCGTCTATTTATCTTCCATAACATGTCTTCTTTCATTCAAGTATAAATAAAAGGTGCAACATGTAAATGTAGGTGTTGATTTGACTAAACCTTGTCTGTTTGCATCTGTATCTCCTTTATACAACCATCTTTAACGGACATTATCTCATCATATTTTTTTTCAATACTCTCAACCAAAAAAAAAAAAAACTATCCAAAATCTGTCATCTGACACTTATTTGTTGTAAAAATGAAATAAGGATTTGAACTTACGCCTCTGGCTTTATCCTATCTAGATTGTTGCTTTTTAAAGAGTTGCAAATGTACACATAATTAGCCATTCAACCAATTCTGCATAATCATTCACACATTTCTGTATAAGTTGTAACAGAAAAAAATATTATTTTAATTTAAGTAATCAAGTTTCATGATGCTATCTAGAAGATATACACATCCCCCCCATCCACCCACAGTGTCTGGCCTTCCCAAAGTATTGTCTGGTCAAACTTTTTAAAGAACATTCACTGTTCACTGATGAGTCAGATTTTGAGAGGCATGGGGACATGGCTGGGTTATTTCATGGGTTACATGGGGCTCAGAACTCCATACGGACAGCCTCCATCAATTCAAATCATTCTCCCAAGGCTGAATGCTAATGACAGGAACCTGGTCATAAAGGTATTATGATGACATTAGAGTGAGCAGTATAAATACAGCCAGGTCCAGCTACGGTAGAGTCACCACTACAGGCCCAGCAGCAGCAGCACCCACCAAGGAGCACCAGAGACCAGACCACAAGCTCTCATCTCCAGCCAGACTTCAGCCATGCTCCAGGTAAGAAGCTTTGCCTCTATTGTCTGGCAGGAGATGACTTTGAAAATTCTAATGCATTACTCACACAGCCTCACAGTCCTCGTCTGTTTAAACATTACAGCTCGCATTTAGAGTTAAATCAAGTGGATTTAGTTTTTTTTAAATGGAATTTTCCATTCAACTTAACATTAAATAGCTGACAAAATGGCAGCTTGACCTGAGGAGGGCGCTATATGAACGGGCCAGGGGATAACTTCCGTCTCTGCAAGTTGTTGAGATATTAAGACATGAGAATCAAGTCTGAATCCAGTATGGCTTTAATCCAGAGCCCCTGAAGACAGGGCTGATCTCTTGTGCCCCGTTCAGGCCAGACACTGCAGGTGGATAGGGGAACATTTAACTTATTGATATCATCAGGAAACTCTGCCAGTTGATTACTTACAAAAAATCAATGTATTATTTATTAAAAATGTAGAACATTTGAATAAATATGCACATTTGGCCATATCTATCTAACTATGCATACATTTGCATCTCTTTAAAATCCTGATGTTTGATCAAGCCACAGTTAAAATCTTTCATTTCCTCTTTACAACATTATTATAATAGTGTCCAGAGTTTTACAGAACAGAACAGATTTCAGGTCTTAAAAATGCATTTTCTGCAAGTTTTAAAGAATAAAATGTCTCATAAATCAGACCATTAACAACATATGAAGAAATCCTTCTGTAATAACCTTAAGAATAGTGCTAAGAATGTTTATTGAACGTTTGGCGGATGTCAGTGTTTTAGAAGTTGAGATGTTTGATTTTTGAGTATTGAAAAAAAAAAAAGTCAACTAATGTTGAGATAATGGCCGTTAAAGATGATTGTAGTCTATAGGCGAAAAATTACAGACGCACACTGACAAGATGTCTGTACCTAAATGTACATTTTGGACCTTTGATTTATACTAGTATGGAAGCAGACATGTTATGGAAGCAAAACATAAATCTCAAATTGACCAGTGCTACACACACTACCACACATTAGTGACTCAATCTAAAACTATCTTCCAAAGTTCCCAAAAGTAAGGAATGGAAAATAAGGATAGAATACAAGTTAAATATTGGGGTTAACAATGAAAGAAATGTTAACGTGCTGCACAGCACCACAGTGACCAGGCCACAGTGACCAGGCTGCCCACACTGACCAGGCTGCCCACACTGACCAGGCTGCCCACACTGACCAGGCTGCCCACAGTGACCAGGCTGCCCACAGTGACCAGGCTGCCCACACTGACCAGGCTGCCCACACTGACCAGGCTGCCCAGTGTCTTCTTCACACATTATCTCCTGAGTGCAGATATATCGGCCGATGCGAACTATCTCAAAATGCCAACCATCAGCCAGATTAATGGGGCTAACTCTAGAATTCAGTCCCTTGTCTAACCCAGTGTTGAAGTTATAGTGTGTGTGTGTGTGTGTGTGTGTGTGTGTGTGTGTGTGTGTGTGTGTGTGTGTGTGTGGTGTGTGTGTGTGTGTGTGTGTGTGTGTGTGTGTGTGTGTGCAAATGCGTGTGTGCAGCTGCTGCGTGTGTTGTGTATCCTCCTGCTAGCCCTGCAGTGTGTGTCCATGCCCCTGGGCGGCCAGTGTGTGGATGAGTCCTTCTGTGCATACAGTCTACAGGACTACTACAGCCAGCTGGTCAGCCTGCCCGCAAACATCCATGAGCGCAGCATCGCTACCTGGAGCTACGTGTGAGTGGACAGGCATTACATTACATTACATTACATTACATTACATTACATTACATTACATTTTATATAGCTGACGCTTCCATCCAAAGCAACTTCCATTACAGTTTTTTATGATCACTAAACCACAGTGGGCACAACTGGAACGACAAGTGCAAAACTCTAACTACACTATGCACAGCAGCGGTTCATATGGACCAAACTCTAGATCGTTTTTCATTGATTAAATACTCCACACCACCACACCACAGCCTGCACAACACTGTGGATTTCTAGCACTTTGTTCAAATGCTAACACACTGCTGCCACAACTGTAGACCACACATTCAAAACAGAATGGATATCAGCCTAGTGCATTTTAAATACTGCAGATTGCAATTTAAGCTGAAACATTAAGAAAGTGTCTTGTTTTAGACTTGTTGGTGAACATACTGTATATACAGTATAGGGAAAGCTCAAAAATAGGAAGACATGCTGTTGGAGGGAGAAGAGAAGCAGTGAGACTGGATGTGTGGAGGAAGACCTAGAAGACATTGAGCTGTCATTTCAGATGAAGTACAGTAAGGGCAACTCTGATAGACCCTGTTGTGAATCATGGTCTCTCATTGAGAGAGGCAGGGTTGAGGGTGCAACGCAATCTGCAAAGATCTAACGTTGCATCTGTAAATACAAATTTTCAAGCAAAGAAAAAAGTAAGAGTAAATGACAACATTACAGGAATTGATTTCTGTATTACAATTTGGAAATGTAATCAATAAAATATAAAATAAAAAGATGTATCTATTGAAGCAAACTTCTGATTTTCATTTATTTTTGTTTACCTAAGCATAACTGGTATGTTATAAAATAAACAATTTCATGTGAACTAATTTCACTCTTTCCTCAAAGAAATCTTTACTTTATTTGTGTGAAGTAACTCAAATTATTCAAAACTGTAAAGATTAAAAGTTTGTAATTTGAGTATTGGGGTTTGATGCTAGTGTTTCTACTCTGAGTGTGTTCTGAGTGACAGTGTGTGTTATCTCAATGAGGCTGGTTCATAGTGTTTGCTGCACTGAACCTATTTTGCAGGTGAAGTGAACTGTTCAGCTCCAGTGACTGTTGGTAGTGCAGACTGTAGTTAGAGATTTGCACATTGAGCTACAGTTGTGGCCATTGTGGGTTAGCAATCGAAAAAAAACTGTAAGTGCATTCAACAATGAAGGTACAAACTCAGAACAACATGAATCCCGCAAGTACTATAGCTTCAAATAAACTGAACTACAAAGTGCCACATGTAAGTGCTACATGGAGATGTAACAAGCGCAATTTTTTTTTTTTAGTCGAAGTGCAGTCTGAGGAGATGTGTTTTAAGGCTGCCCTGCTCACTTTGTATTACCATGCAAAACAGATGCTATCCTCAGTCAATGACAGAGAATAAGGCCTAACATTGGCTGCGCCCAGCTTCTCAAGTTTGTTGATTTTTCTGTTTCGCTGTTTTCAATTTGATGGTTTTCGTTCATCTGTTCCATTATTTTATTTTGTTATTGTTTTGTCGAAAAGTTTTGATTTGTTTAACCCACGAGCCAAACATCCTAGACACTGACTGGGTAGCGGATAGTGAGGAAGACATTCACCCATTTGGACAACAAGTGTTCTCCAGAATGGCGGAGCTGTCCTTTAAAAGGGAAAAGCAGCCTATTTCCTTTTTCATGCTGTTTATTCAGCTTTGATTTTGTCTTTTTAATCTGCTCTGTAAAGAACCTTATAACTTTGCTTTCAACAGTCGTGTATTTGTTACACCCCTACTACATAATAAAAATATTTTTGTTCTCTCTCTCTCTCTCTCTCTCTCTCTCTCTCTCTCTCTCTCTCTCTCTCTCTCTCTCTCTCTCTCTCTCTCTCTCTCTCTCTCTCTCTCTCTCTCTCTCTCTCTCTCTCTCTCTCCTCTCTCCTCTCCTCTCTCTCTCTCTCTCCTCTTCTTCTCTCCTCTCTCTCTCTCTCTCTCTCTCTCTCTCTCTCTTCAGGAGAACATAGACTTGAACCGGGTCCCTCAGGTCATCCATGAGGCCAGCTGTCACAGCAGTCACTCGTGCCGGGGCCTGGACACAGCCTTTGGCCTGGAGACCATCCCCGTGGCCCTCCGCATGCCCGTACTCAAGAAGAACCCCACCTGCTTCCCCACCGCCAGCTACTCTCTGGAGTTTGAGCTCATCACCATAGCTTGTATATGTGCCATCTCCAGGCACAGCTGAGAATACTGAGGAAGCCTTGTGTATGTTCAGACCTTAGATAGTATAGACAGAGCATCCATGGGCTCAACACGCTGCTCTCTAAAGAAATACCCATGACGTCACTCATCGCGATTGTTTTCAACCAATGCACACACCCGTCTGTAAACAAGCCTATCATACCAATTAAAGGCATTTTACATTAACTGCTATCATCGTATTATTGTGTCCATAATGGAGGAACCTATTCTGGCAGCAAACCATTTCCCTTGGTTACTTTGAACTAGGTTCCAGTCTGTAAAGTTTATACAACAGAGAGTCTTATTGGTTCAATATTATCCTGTGCTTAACAGAGTACGAGTCATTTAGCAGTGGCTCTAATGGATTCGGTGCAGATGGGGGGTGGGGGGGAATGCATTGACAGAATCGTAATAATAATGCGTTCTGAGTCAGCTAACGTTATTGGGGTCAGCACTTCTGACCCCAATAACGTTAGTCCAAATCTGCTGCTATAAGCCCACGATTGTAGCCTACTTTATTGTTACAATAAGTGTGACTTCATGTCCTACTAGCGTACACAGCTAGCTAGCAGTCGGTACCATGGACCTATAAAGAGTCCATGGTACCGTCCATGGTATCCACCTAGCAGTCGGTACCCACCTTTAGAGAGAATTTTCGCAATGGACTGAGCCAGGGACGGCTTCTCCGCCACCATCAGAACAGTCCTCATTGTGAATGGGATGCTGGTGTTAGCTTCTGCGATGAGCTGTTGTCTTACTGTTTCACCGAGTACTAGCAATAACCACTTTACTATGATGAACCATCCATAGATAGGAAGTACCTCAATCTGTCTGTAGGACGCTTCTGGTGTGTCTTTCTAGGTCCCTGCTCCTGATAGGCTAAGAGTTATGAACCACGAGAGAGCGGACATGACTGATGTTTACATGTTATTCACTTCCGGTGCATGTCGAGCGCGTCTCCCATGGTCTACTCCGTCTACTCATAACTATAGTATATACTAGCTCATAGCCTCATTTCATGATAGGTCCATGGCTGACAACCATGGACCTATTAAGAAAAGCTCATAAATAGGTCCATGCTTCTACTTCGTCATCTTTTTTTAGTTTTACGGCGGTATGCAGATCTAGCTTATTGGCGCATTACCGCCCTCTACTGTAGCGGAGTGTATAACACCAGGCTTCAGAACGCGCAGGCTACATTCTCAGATCATAAATGAGAAAAGAAGAAGAAAGAAACCTTAACCTGTATTTAAGAATACTACAAAAAGTGCCCTACAGCATCGAAGTTGTTCCATCCTTGCCTTTTTGTGTAGGCCATAACAATAGCACGTATGCAGAAAACTGTCTACTACAAAAGAGAAAGAAATAAGCCCATACAAATATAGCCTATTAAAGCTGCAGTGTTTAATTTCAGCCGTTGGGAGCCGTTGGGATCCCAACGGCTGTTTTCGCAACGCTCTACCTGCTGCAGCTCCTCCCTCCGAACGACAGCTAAGCGCGTTCATGTTGCACCCAACGCACCTAGTGTCTCCCCCCCATCCCCGATATATTTATTCCCCTAATCAACCTTGGCCGACCCGACACAACAGTGATCATGTCCGCACAAAAACAACAACAACACGGCCAACAATTGTGCCAAAAGACAAATTAACAGCAACTAAACGGAACAAATAGCCTTAAAACAGCATTGCAGATTCACACAAACAGCAAGGGAGCACCATACCAAACACATTTACAGCACCATTGTGTGCACGGCAGTACAAAATAAAGGCAAGTAGCCTATCCTACATTACCCTACCTGGCTGTGACGGGACCGTGGCTGGCGTAGATACACCGGTGCTTCGTTGTACTTTTCGTAAAAGTTCCCCGGACATAGCAGAACTATGTTTCGGTTCATTATGGAGGTGGTGGCTGCACACAACCGGAGTGGAGCGTGCCGGTTATAGCTTCGCTGGAGACGGGGAAGCCAGTTGGACGGCGCCGGGGGTTAGCAGCAGTCTAGCCGGCCAGCAGGTGAACACTGTCGGGTAGCGGTGTAGCAGGGAGGCGGCGTAGATAAACACCGGTGCTTCGTTGTACTTTTCGTGAAAGTTACCCGGACTTAGCAGTTATGTTTCGGTTCATTATATGGAGGTGGTGGCTGCACACAACCGGGTGAGTCAACTAATGCTATCCGACCGGTGCTAACTTGGTTTATCAGCTAAAGCACAGCCAAAGGAAGCCCATTCTCCTGGCTCACTTTCCACACGTCTTCCCCGAGCGGCTTCATACAGCAACAGCCGCCCGACTACATTTCCTCCTCGGTGTTTCTCAGTCTCTGTGTACACACTGTCCTCCCACCGTGTTAGTTGTTGGTATCCGGGGAATGGTAAATTGAGGGTTCGTTGCATAGATAGTACAGTATAGATAGTTCGTTGGTGAAGACATTGCTAATGAACGTCTCCTGTTAGCTCCTGCTAACCTGCTAACAGGAGACAGCTGGGAGGGACTGCTGCGCGAGGAGTGAGGCCGCCTGTAAGTGCTTGGAAACGGGGAAGGGACGGGCCGCGCAGGCACCCGCTGCTCGTTGTGAAGAGTCATAGCGATACGTGTTTTCACCTCAAAAAGTCGCCAAAAGTCACCAATAACTCCAGAAAAGAAGCTAGATTTGTCGCTTGTCGCTTTTTTGAAAAAAAGTCGCCAAAGGGGTCTGAAAAGTCGCTAAATCTAGCGACAAAATCGCTAAATTGGCAACACTGATTGCTATTCGCTGTCTGCCGTAGTAGGACCAAACAGTAGTTTCAGACTGCTAGGGTCGTGAACGCTCACGCAACTGACGCATCAACGTCGTTGCCAAGTGAACGGACAGTCCCACAGCCAATAAGAACGGAGTATCTGAGCCTGCTCTGATTGGTCAAAATTAACATGAGCGGTGGCAATTTTGGGGGGCAGCACACAGAGGCAGGGGGGAGCAAAGTGATGAAAAAATATTTTCAGACTACTTCACCTACATATAGCTGAATGGCTATTATGACAGTTTTGCCAAATATTACAGTGAAAAAATTAGACACTGCAGCTTTAAAATACCAATATAAAAAATAAAGTCTAAAAAGAATTTCCCAACAACAGTTTGTTGTTAATCTTCCTCTAGGCTACTCCAGATGCCTCTTTGCGTGGCAGGCCTACTGTTGCTCAAAGTTTGGTTTGGAGTGTGGATTTAGGCTTCAATAAATGTACAAAATAACATCCTTATCCATCACTTTATCTTTATTATTGGAGAAAAAAAATATATCCACATTTTCTGCCAATTCATTTCTCCATGAAGTGAATCCATAAGAAGAGTGGGCCGCAATCAGGAGCTAAGCCCATCACTACAAAAGGTTGGTCGTTGTCTCGTGATCTTCAGAAAAAGGATAGGCCTAATGTTGTAGCCTACTATAAAGACTAACATTTGAAGACATGCTTGATCATTCTAATTCATAACTGCTGAAGCCTCATATAGCTTGAATAAACCGTTGAATGCATGTTTACGCGGAACAAGAACAATGGCTTTTGTACTCCATTAACTTTATTGAAAGTGCCTCAGCAAAGAATGTCTTTGTGTCTAGTTTGAACAAGCAGAATGACTACACCCAGCGGCTATGACACCTATCCAGCCTTATAGGAAGCCTAACCTTTAACCAATCTGATGTTTCATCGTTTTATTCAATGGCCGAAGAGCAAAACCTCCTATCTGATTTGAGAAAACAAAAATACCAAATACAATGCACTCTTTTTGGACTGTATTATTATGCAGGGTTTCCCCATTTTTCCTGGAACTCTGTCTTGGATTTGCAGATAAGAGCGTTTGAACTTTATAAAGTAACATTTAAAATAAATATTATTTGGTGGGGGAAATCTGCCAATCAGAAGAGGTTGGCGATGGGAGGTTTTGCTGTTAAGTGTTTATTTTGTCCCTGATGGCCTGTAAGTAGGACAGCCTCAGACTGGAGGCTGCTCCTACTTTTGTCCACTAGATGGCAGGAGAAGACATGAAATAATATAGTGACAGTGTTTAGTCTTCATCCAGCCACAACCTAAAACTTGCTCTCACTCCTGTGATTCAGCATCTACTCTCAAATCACAATTCTCCCATGCATCCATCTGTCCATCATCCATTCATCCATTCATCCATCCACCCATCCATCCATCCATCCATCCATCCATCCATCCATTCATCCATCCATCCACCCATCCATCCATCCATCCATCCATCCATCCATCCATCCATCCATCCATCCATCCATCCATCCATCCATCCATCCATCCATCCATCCATCATCCACCCACCACCATCCATCCATCCATCCATCCATCCATCCATCCATCCATCCATCCATCCATCCATCCATCCACCATCCATCCATCCATCCATCCATCCATCCATCCATCCATCCATCCATCCATCCATCCATCCATCCATCCATCCATCCATCCATCCATCCATCCATCCATCCATCCACCCTTCTCTCTGGGTCTAGGTCACTAAGGGCAGGAGGGTGACGGCTGGTAACGACTGAGAGCTGTGGGGCGGGGGAGGGGAGGCTTGATTTTTCTTGTCTTTTGGGATGCTGATGGGTTGTTGACCCCTAGGCAGATGGCTTGAGGACAGAACTGTGTGTGTGTGTGTGTGTGTGTGTGTGTGTGTGTGTGTGTGTGTGTGTGTGTGTGTGTGTGTGTGGCTTTATCCATCCCCTCTCTTCCACATCAAAGAGGGTAATCAATTAAATGCATCCCCCCCTCCCTGTGGTCCATTGAGTCAGCAGACCCTTCTTAGCAGATGCCCTGCCTATGGTTATGACTCCATGGGGGTGCTTTGCATAAACTTGGGAGGGGGGTGTTGAGCTGTGGCTTGAGAACATGCACAATATTCATACGTATATGGACATGCCTGTGACTGCACTACTGTCTAGAAAGCGCATAAACCAGTATATCTCCTGGACTTCAGACGGAGCACTAATAGCTATCTTATTAACGTTAGCTCATTTCTTCTACAACACTTCATTGGGCAAATCATCTAAACAAAACCGACATTCCAAACCTTTTATCGAGGTAATCTGGCTAGATTATTTAGATTTTTTCTTTAAATTATTTTAACGCAATCAGCAGTGTTCTGTTGACATTTTTGCACATGGTAATATTTAAGAGAATTTTTTTTTGCAAGAATTGCAATTTATTGATGTCATACTGTTTTATAGAACTTGACTTTTACTTTAAAACTAAAATGTGACCTTTTCATTTCCAGCTTTGCTTTGTTTTCAGTTTAAGATTTTCAATAATTAACCATTAATAGTTCATTTGTGTATTTCCTTAAAGGTGTTAGGAGGAACTTTTAAATATTTCTTAAACAGTCTAATTTCTGATGATCATACATTACATGTAACAGCAAACAAGACCATCAGTGCAAATAATTCTTATTTTTATACAGTTTTTCTTACAGTTTTTTTTCGATTGCTAACCCACAATGGGCACAACTGTAGCTCAATGTGCAAAACTCTAACTACAGTCTGCAATACCAACAGTCACTGGAGCTGAACAGTTCACTTCACCTGCAAAATATAGGCTCAGTGCAGCAAACACTATGAACATACATTACAGCTCTATGTCTTCTATGTCTTCCTACACACATCCACACTCTCACTGCCACTCTTCTCCCTCCAACAACCTGTCTTCATTGGTCCATTTACAAAAAAATATATATTTTTGAGCTTTCCCTTTATACTGTATATATGTTCACTAACAAGTCTAAAACAAGACACCTTCTTAGTGTTTCAGTTGAAATTGCAATCTGCAGTGTTTGAAATGCACTAGGCATTCATTCTGTTTTGAATGTGTGGTTTACAGTTGTGGCAGTAGTGTGTTAGCGTTTGAAAAAAAGTGCTGGAAATCCACAGTGTTGTGCAGGTTGTGGTTAAGCCATGAGATAGGTGTGTAGAGTTTTGAAAATTGTGTTTAAGCAATGAAAAACGATCTAGAGTTTGGCCCGAATGAACCGCTGCTCTGCATAATGTTGAGTTGTTGACATGTGCAAAACTCTAACAACAGTATGCAGAGCAGCGGTTCATGTGGACCAAACTCTAGATCGTTTTTCATTGATTAAACACAATTTGCAAACTCTACACACCTATCTCATGGCTTAACCACAGCCTGCACAACACTGTGGATTTCCAGCCCTTTTTTCAAATGCTAACACACTGCTGCCACAACTATAAACCACACATTCAAAACATAATGAATGCCTAGTGCATTTCAAACACTGCGGATTGCAATTTCAATTGAAACACTAAGAAGGTGTCTTGTTTTAGACATGCTAGTGAACATATACAGTATAAAGGGAAAGCTCAAAAAAATATTTTTTTTTGGAAATGGACCAAGGAAGACAGGTTGTTGGAGGGAGAAGAGTGGCAGTGAGAGTGTGGATGTGTGGAGGAAGACCTAGAAGACATAGAGCTGTAATGTCTGATGAAATACAGTAAGGGCAACACTGATAGACCCTGTTTTTGTATTTGTATTCTTTTTTTGTATTTGTATTCTTTATTTGATTTTAACCCTGGAGAGCACCTTGAGTGGCACTGTGCCTGACATGTGCTCTATAAATAAAATTGCCTTGCCTTGCCTTGTGAATCATGGTCTCGCATTGAGAGAGACAGGGTTGAGAGTGCAACCCAATCTGCATAAATCTAAAGTTGCATCTGTAATACAAATTTTCCAGCAAACAGCTTAGAGTTGCATCCTTACAGTAAATGACAACATTACAGGAATTGATTTCTGTATTACAATTATAGAATATTTACACAGATAAATAGCTACTACATTTGGAAAGGTTTTCAATAAAATATACAAAATGTGTATCTATTGAAGCAAACTTCTGATTTTCATTTCTTTTTGTTTTCCTAAAAAACTGGTATGTTATAAAATAAACAATTTCATGTGAAATAATTTCACCCTTTCCTCAAAGAAAATATTACGTAATGTGTGTGAAATAACTCAAATTATTCAAAACTGTAAAGATTAAAAGTTTGTAATTTGTGTATTGGGGCTTGATGCTAGTGTTTGTACTCTGAGCAGGTTCTGAGTGACAGTGTGTGTTATCTCAATGAGGCTGGTTCATAGTGTTTGCTGCACTGAACCTGTTTTGCAGGTGAAGTGAACTGTTCAGCTCCAGTGACTGTTGGTAGTGCAGACTGTAGTTAGAGATTTGCACATTGAGCTACAGTTGTGCCCACTGTGGTTTAGCAATCGGAAAAAACTGTAATGGTGATATTGATATGAGTGAATCACCCAGCTTATTTTACAAAAGGCGATGATGAGTGTAAACATGCCCAAATCCAATAAAGCAGGAATGAGCCTAAAGTCTGTAGGCATAAGCTGTAACCAAAGAGAAATAAGTCATGCAATGAATTAATGATATGTCCCTTGGTTGTTGGGACCTTCAGTAAGCCGGGCCCTTCACCATACCCTGCCATGTGTTCTGTTGGCCCCATGTCTTTGAGCGTCTATCCAGCACAGTTCAGACAATGGTGATGAGACCAGATGAACCAGACTGATAATGAGTCAAGCAGGGAATCATTCTGGATGCTGACATAGTGCCTAGTTACTGTTGCTAAGCTATGACTGGGGGAAACAGACAAGCCTTCAGTGACTGCAGAGAAAGTAACATTTCATATCAAATTCACCATCCCATTGGAAGCACGGGGGTTAGGATTATGATACCTATTTAAGCCACCACCAAAAACCATCCCTAGTCCTGTGTGTGTTGTGTGTGTGGTGTGTGTGTGTGTGTGTGTGTGTGTGTGTGTGTGTGTGTGTGTTGTGTGTGTGTGTGTGTGTGTGTGTGTGTGTGTGTGTGTGTGTGTGTGTGTGTGTGTGTGTGTGTGTGTGTGTGTGTTTGTGTGTGTGTGTATGTATTGTGTGTGTGTGTGTGTGTGTGTGTGTGTGTGTGTGTGTGTGTGTGTGTGTGTGTGTGTGTGTGTGTGTGTGTGTGTTGTGTGTGTGTGTGTGTGTGTGTGCATAATGATGCTTCTAACGGTTAGTGTGTGTGTAGCCAGACATATCTTATTCCTCTCAGCCATATGCTGCATTGTTGTTGTCAACTATTCAAACACATCAGGAGCCACACTGTTGCACTGGGTGACATGTTCATTCATTAAAAGCGCTACAACATTCACTGAAGTTTCACCAGAAGTGGATTCATCCACTGCGGAAAATAGTCCCTGACAAATGCACTGTTTCCTCAGAAGAAGAAACAGATCAGAACTGCAGTGCTCAATGGTAGCAATAAAGAGGTTAGAATAGTTGCGTCCTATTCTGGTTCACATATTGCATAGTTAAGGACGGTGTGTGTGGGACTGACGTAAGCCTTTGAATGTAAGGACAGTACATCAGATAAACAAACACCTCCCATTGATCATACTGTGGAGCTCAGCACTGCTTCAGTTCAGTAGAACCTTCATTATGTTCTAGTCAGTGCACACTGTTACTTCTGTTAAACATTGTGGTGGCAGATATTGAATTGGAATGCTTATTAATGCAATAGGAAACATTGTATTTATTTTGTATTACTCCTGTATGTATAAGGTTAAATTCCTCAAATGTGTATTGAAGAGTACTCAGACTGTACCTCCCCAACACCCTCCCCCCTCCCTTGGATACCCCCCTGCAACAGTAAACAGTCTGTCTCTGAGCCCTCCCCCCCCCCTTCCCCTCACCTGACTGCCAATTGAAACACACAGCATTCTTGCTATGCTGAACTGACATGTATTTAAGATGTGACTTGCCATCAGATCGGGGCCATTCTTCTCAGAAAGTCATCGCGGGGCTTCCTGGGTCGGATGGACCTCCATGTTCTACTGGATAGAACATGAAGCCTCTGTTGTTTGATTGAATACTCTTTTGCTTGATTATTAAATACTCTCTGCTTGATTATTACAGCCTTATGATCTC